>VSMD01092471.1:0-48622 GCA_008750895.1 Mirza zaza | reverse complement strand
GAGATTAAAATAAATGTTGTTTTAAAGCACTAAATTTTGGGATACTTTGTCTTGCAGCATAGATAACAAATACAGATTTTGAGGCCGGGCACGGTGGCTCACGCCTGTAATCCTAGCTCTCTGGGAGGCTGAGGTGGGTGGATCCTTTGAGCTCAGGAGTTCGAGACCAGCCTGAGCAAGAGCGAGACCCCATCTCTACTATAAATAGAAAGAAATTAATTGGCCAACTAATATATATAGAAAAAATTAGCCGGGCATGGTGGCACATGCCTGTAGTCCCAGCTACTTGGGAGATTGAGGCAGCAGGATTGCTTGAGCCCAGGAGTTTGAGGTTGCTGTGAGCTAGGCTGACGCCACGGCACTCACTCTAGCCTGGGCAACAAAGCGAGACTCTGTCTCAAAAAAAAAAAAAAAAACACACAGATTTTGATACCTGGAATTGAGGTGCTATCATAACTGCGTAAAACATAGGAGTGGTTTTGGAACCAGACAATGGACAGAGAATAGGAAGATTTTGAAGACTATTAGAGCCTAAATTATCTTGAACAAACTTAGTAGAAATCTGGACTTTGAGGACGCTGCCAGTAAGGGCTCCAAAGGGGGTAAAGAACATGTTATTGGAAACTGGAGGTAAGGGGGTCCTTGCTGTGAAGTGGCAGAAAGTTTAGCAACACTGTCATCTATAGTTATGGGGAAAGTAGAAAATATTCATAATGACCTGGATGATCTAGGTAAGAAAAATTTTCAGCAAATTCTTAAGCTGCCTTGTTTCTTGTTGCTTATAGTAAAAGTGAGAAGAAAATGTGAGGATTATTAAATGATATTGAACCAGCATTTGATGGTTTGCAGTTTTAAGTGGCAATCAATGCTAAAATTAAAAGCAATGGCTTTCAAGCAAAGATTATAATCGGCACGGCTAATAAAATGGAGTCTGTGGTAGCTCTGGCTGCTATAACAAAATACCATAGACTGGGTGGCTTAAACAACGGACATTTAAGGCCAGGTGCAGTGGCTCACGCCTGTAATCCTAGCACTCTGGCAGGCCGAGGCGGGCGGATTGCTCGAGGTCAGGAGTTCGAAACCAGCCTGAGCAAAAGTGAGACCCCCCATCTCTACTATAAATAAAAAAAGAAATTAATTGGCCAACTAATATATATAGAAAAAATTAGCCGGGCATGGTGGCGCATGTCTGTAGTCCCAGCTACTTGGGAGGCTGAGGCAGGAGGATTGCTTGAGCCCAGGAGTTTAAGGTTGCTGTGAGTTAGGCTGACGCCATGGCACTCACTCTAGCCTGGGCAACAAAGTGAGACTCTTGTCTCAAAAAAAAAAAAAAAAAACCAAAAAACCTGACATTTACCTCATGGTTCTGAAGGCTGAGAAGCCCAGGATATAGGTCCCAGCAGTTCTGGTTCCTGGTGAGGGCCTGTTTCCTGGCTCACAGATGGCTACCTGTGTTTTCACATGGGAAAGAGATAGCATGCTCTGGTCTTCTCTTTTTATGAGGACACTAGTCCCATCATGGGTGCCTCACCCTCATGATTTCATCTAAACCTAATTGTTTCCTAAAGGCCTCAATCCTCACATTGAGAATGAGAGCTTCAACATAGAAATTTTGGGGAACCACATTCAGTCCATAATATGGTCTAAAGCTAAAGTAGAAGGCATCACTGTATAACATTTTTTAAGACCTCAGAAAGATCAAAAATGGTGCCTTAGAAAACTATTTCGTCACAGAAAACATTTTTGAAGAGATTCAGGATAAACCTCTCTGGTCTTCTCAATCAAACAATAAGGCTTCTAGGAAGTTTAAGCTCATTGTTCCTCATCCTTCTCAGCAGGAGCCCAAATAGAGTAGAATTTATTTCAGAGAGATTTATGGATGTGGCTTTTGTCTAATGGAGTGCCCAAGAAGATTCCTAGGAAACTACAGAGTTCTTGAAAGTTGTGTTTGGACTCTTCAACTGAGGGAGAAAGAGGCAATACAGAATGAAGAGAGAAATTCAGACCTCCAGAATTCTTGCAGGAGCAGACTGAGAAAGCTACTCAACTGTAAATATGCTATTTTTTATGAAAAAGGAGGACTCACAGAGTAGAGCTAAGAACCATGAATAATTATTCTCAGGCCCTGAGAACTAATCATTGAACTTCCATCATTTGCCCAGCTGAATTTCAGGATTGTTAAGGATCAGTGACTCCTTTGTGCCTCCCACTTTCCTCCTTTTTGAACAAGAGTTACCTGTGTTAATCAGGTCCCCCAGAGAAACAGAACCAATAGGATATAGAGATATATAAGAGAGGATTTCTTTTGGGAATCAGCTCATGTGATTATGGAGGCTAAGAAATACCATGATATGCCATCTGTAAGCTGGCAAACCAGGAAAGCTGCTAGTGTAGGTACCTCAGTCTGAAGGCCCAAGAACCAGGAGTGCTGATGTCCAAGGGCAGGAGAAGATGACTGTCGTAGCTCAAGAAGAGGGAGCAGACCAGGCACAGTGGTCATGTCTATAATCCCAGCACTTTGGAAGGCTGAGGCAGGAGGATTGCCTGAAGCCAGGAATTCGAGACCAGGCTGGGCAACATAGCAAGACCAAAAAATAAAAATTAGCTATGCATGGTGGCATGCACCTGTAGGTCCAGCTACTTGAAAGGCTGAGGCACAAGGATCACTCAAGCCCAGGACTTTGAGGCTGCATTGAGCCGTGATTGCCACATTCCAGCCTGGGTGAGAGAGCCAGACACTGTATCTAAAAAAAAAAAAAAAAAAAGGGCAGAATCATTAAGCTTTATAAAGGAATTGCTAGACTAGACCTTCAGATAGATCAAGACTTTGTGAAGATGAAGGATTGGCTCTGCCATTTTGACTGAAGTAACCAGTCCAGTGATTGATTTCTAGATCAACACCCAGAAGAAAATAATCCTGCTCTCAGTCACCTGTTCCCCACATGTCTCATCAACCCTGAGGTATTATTCTTGTTTTTCAAGTGTTTTCTGTAGCATTATGGGGACAGAAGGACTATGTGAACAGACTTCACATTCTTGAAAGTTCAAGACCAGCCTGGGCAACATAGTGAGACCCCATATCTACAAAAAAATTTTTAATTAGCTGGGAGGAGCATTTGAGCCCAGGAGTTTAAGATGACAGTGAGCTATGATCATAGGTTACAGGGAGCTGTGATCACACCACTGCACTCCAGCCTGGGTGACAGAGCAAGACCCTGTCTCCAAAAAAAAAAAACGGAGCAAATTTGCCTTTCCTCTGCCTCTTTGGTCTGTTTGGGCCTTCAGTGGATTGGATGATGCCCTCTCCATGAGTATGATCTTCTTTACTCAGTCTGCTGATTCAAATGCTAATCTCTTTTGGAAACACCTTCACAGACACACACAGAAATAATGTTTTACCAGTTATTTCTGTATCCCTTTGCCCAGTCAAGTTGACACACAAAAATTAACCATCTCATTGCCCTATGCCTGTCCAACTGTTGTATATTGAATGTGTAGGGAACAACTAATTTACCTCCTTATTTTCACAGGTCCACAGATTGAAAGGATCTGTACTTGTGGAAATGTACTTAAGGAATTACACTCAAGGAGATTAATCTACACCAGGACTTGATTTAGTTTTGAGATTCTGGACTTTGAACTGATACTATAATGGGGTGAGGCTTTCAAGGCCCTTCAAGGGGAGAGAGTGTGTTTTACATGTGGGAAGGACACAAACCATTGGCTGCTGGAGGGCAGATGGTAGTAGGTAGCCCCTAAGATGGCTCCTGGTGATTCTTGCCTCCTGTTCTTCACACCCTCCACCCCTTGAGCATGGACTGGAACCAGTAATTCGATTCTAATGAATAGAAGATGGTAATGTAATAGAACATCACTTCCAAAGTTAGGTTACATAGAAACTGTGACTTCTCTTTTGGGCCCCTTCTCTCACGTTCTCACTTACTTGCTCTGAGAATATGCAACTGCCATCCCTTGTAAACTGCCCTGTAGAGAAATCCACATGGCAAAGAACTGATGTCTGGCCAACAGCCAGCAAGGACCTGAGGCCCGCCAATGGCCACGGGAACCAGCTTAGAAGTGGAGCCTCCCCCAGTGGATCCTTGAGATGACTGAAGCCCTGCCCAACCTTGATTTTGACTTTGTTAGGAACTGTGAGCACCTAGCAAAGCCACAGCTGATTTCTGACCCACAGAAATTGTGCTATAATATTAATGGTTATTTCAAGCTGCTATCTATGGTCATTTGTTATGTAGCAATAAATAGTTAACACAGGTGGTTAAGAAAAAGGAGAAGAGGCAGCTGAGAGGTCATGGTGGCCTAAAATAGGATGACTGCAGCAGAAATTGGGAGAAATGAGCAGGTCTGAGATGCAGGTAGAATCCGCAGGAATTGGTGATGCATTGGATGTGGGGGTTAAGTGGGGAAGGAAGTGGCAAGAATAACTTCTAGGTTATCCCAGGGCACAAGCAGCCCAGCAAACAGTGGTTCATTTACTAAGATTGGGCACACTGGAAGGAAAAAGGGTTAAAAGTCAGTAGGAGCTCAATGACTGAAATGCAGGAGTGGATAGATAAGAACATGCAGTCAACCTATCACTGAATGTCATTTTCTCTGTGCGCAACTGCTCTTAATGAGAAGTTTCAGAAGAGTAACCCTGGTTAACAAAAGGTTACCATGTGATGCTTCCATAATTTTAAGAAACAAAACCAAAAATCAAAAAATGGAGAATAACAAATGTTAGTGAGGATGTGGAAAAATTGGAGCCCTCATATATTGGGTGGGACTGTAAAAAGTTTAACATCAAATTACCGTATAATCCAGCAATTTCACTCCTAGATATATATATACCCCATTGAAAACAGATAATCAAACAAATACTTGTACACAAACATTCATAGCAGCACTACTCATAGTAGCTTAAAGGTGGAAACAACCCATATGTCCATCAATTGATGAATAGATAAGCAAAAGGTAATATATCCAAACGGAATGTTACTCACACAGAAAAAGGAATAAAATTCTGATTCATGCTACAACATGGATGAACCTTAAATATAATATGTTGAGTGAAGGAAGCCAAAACAAAAGGTCACATATTGAATGGATTCCATTGATATGTGTGCTGTGAAAGTGGAACCCAAATGCCAAAGGAGCAGAGAAACCAAAGAATGAGGCAGACAAATCCAGTTTGTCAGTAGAGGATGTTTTATTGGGGGAACTTACAGATGGAAATGTGGTCTTGGGCAAGACAAATAGATCTCTGCACCGTTGTTCCCTGTACCATAGTGAAAGGTGTAAGTGCTCTATAAAAACAATTAAAGGCAACTCTTAAGAACAGGCAAGTGTGCTATGTGCATCATAGCCTATAATGTGCAATAACATCAAGATTGCTTTGATCTAAAGGCAGGATTTATAATGAGTACATAGTTTTACACTAAGGATAATAAATAAGAAATCTTAAGGCACTCATGGGACTGGGAGTAATCAGAAGTCAGCATGGCGGATTAGCATCCAAGTTGAAGTCACTTTTGTCTCCACAATATGAAATATCCAGATTAGGCGAATCTAGGGAGACTGTACACTTTAAAATGGTTAATGACCAGTTTTATATTATGTGAATTTTACCTCAAGAAAAAAAAACAGTATGATAATTAACCTCATTATTCTCAAAAGGATCTTTTAAAATTCTTTAGTAACACTCCTCAAAGTCTGTTTAGGCTGATAGATGCATTCTCTAACTGCTTAGCAAAAGGATAGTGAACTTCTGAGTCTTAAGATGTTTCATCATGTGACATGCTGGGTAATCTGCATGACTCGTTGCCAGGGAGCCTGCCTGCTTCCTTCTCCCCTGGTCGCCCTCATCCAGAGTTGAGCCTCTGAACACGTAATATAAAAAAGCAGTTGAAGACCATACAGTCTTTCCTTCTCTCCCCTAATTTTTTCCTCTAATGGGGATTCTTTTCCAAATTCAGAAGTATTGTGTATGTCATTATTTTTTTCAAGTTGAGCAATATAGTTAATAATGCAGAAAGTGAAAATCTCCTGCAAGCTCACCAGCAGAGATAGGCTTTGTCAAGTCTTTTCTACCACTCTTCTCTGAAACGAAGTTTGCATTCATCTGCCTACTACATAGCACCCTATAACTGCAGCCAGCTTTTGGGAGACATAGAATATCCCCTTTCCAAAAACTGCAGAAATCCAAGCTTCATTCTATAATAAGAATTAACACCTCTACAGTAACTTTCACTTACCCTATTTCATTTAACCTCATAACAGCCCTCCCAGTTGGGTGCTATAATTATCCCCATTTTACAGATGAGGAAACTAAGTTAAGAAAGGTTAACTAGACTTAATCAATTTTTAGTAATTTCTCTAAAAATATTGGTTGATTTACTGTGTGCCCAGCAATGGGCTCAATCATTCAGCCAGTTAAGTGGCAGCTACTCCTAGAACTGGGGACAAACCCCCATTCTCTTGCCACTACCCTATTTCCTCCCTGGCACCTATTGACAACAGCTAAGGCTAAGGTTGCTTCCATGTATTACTGGTCCTTCCTCAGGCCCATCACCTACTCATGCTAAGAATAAATTCAGTTAGCCTGAAGTTCTGGCAACACTGTTTCTAGTGTAGCACTGCCAAAACCTCAATGTGCTGGCATATCACCTGGGGATCTTCTAAAAATGCAGATTTAGGGGCTGGGCATGGTGGTTCACACGTGTAATCTCAGCACTTTGGGAGGCTGAGGCAGGAGGATTGCTTGAAGCCAAGATTTTGAGACCAGCCTAAGCAACATAGAGAGACCCTGTCTCTACAAAAAAATAAATAAATAAATTAGCCAGGCGTGTTCCTTAGCTACTATGTCTTAGCTTCTCAGGAGGCTGAGGCAGAAGGATCACTTGAGCCCAGGAGTTCAAGGCTGCAGTGAGCTATGCTTGGTCCACAGCATTCCAGCCTAGGGGATAGAGTGAGACCCCATCTCTTAAAAAAATATAGAGAGCTTTATTTGGCTCAACGATTCTGCTGGCTGGAAAACTGGGCATCTAGTGAAAAGCTCAGATTGCTGCCACTTATGCCAGAAGGCAAAGTAGAGCCAGCAGAGATCACTTGGTGAAAGAGGAAGCAAGTAGAGGAGGTGCTAGGCTCTTTTTAACAACCAGCTCTCATGGTAACTAATAGAATGCGAACTCACGGCCGGGTGTGATGGCTCATGCCTGTAATCCTAGCACTCTGGGAGGCTGAGGCGGGAGGATCGCTCTCAAGGTCAGGAGTTCCAAACCAGCCCGAGCAAGAGTGAGACCCCATCTCTACTAAAAATAGAAAGAAATTAATTGGACAACTAAAAATATATAGAAAAAGTTAGCCGGGCATGGTGGCGCATGCCTGTAGTCCCAGCTACTCGGGAGGCTAAGGCAGAAGGATCGTTTGAGCCCAGGAGTTGGAGGTTTCTGTGAGCTAGGCTGATGCCATGGCACTCTAGCCTGGGCAACACAGTGAGACTGTCTCAAAAAAAAAAAAAAAAAAAATGCGAACTCACTTCTTCCTACTCCAGGGTGGGTATTAATCTATTCATGAGGGATCTACTCCATTACCCAAACACTTCCCGTTAGGCCCTACTTCGAACATTAAAGATTAGATTTCAACATGAAATTTGGAGGGGACAAACAAACCAAACTATAGCACCCAGAGGCCCACTGATCCTCAGGTTACATGACTCCTCCAGTTTACTTGGAAGTTCCAATAACAAACTGGAATTCAACATGAGAAACTGTTGGGACACTGGTTTTCTTTTGTGTAGTATGTTTTCTTTCTTTTTTTGGTCTCTGAGACAGGGTCTTGCTCTGTCGCCCTGGCTCACCACAATCCCAAATTCCTGGGCTCAAGCAGTCCTCCTGCCTCAGCCTCTCATGTGGCTGGGACTATAGGCATGTACCACCACACCCAGCTAATTTTTTCTATTTTTGTTGAAAGACTATCTTGCTCAGGCTATGTTTTCTTTTCTTTCTTTCTTTTTTTTTAAATGATTTTTGTAACTGAAAATCTCCTTCTTGTGTTTGCTGGTTATAAAAGTAATATAAGGTGAACATCCATTAATAGGTTAATTCATTAGATTATTATATATTCATACATTAAGTAACAGTGTAGTCATCAAAGAAAATGAGAGAGGCCTATTATATGTACTGAAAGAAAAGATGCTCAGTAAAATAAGTGAAAAAAGTTACAGACATTCTGGATAAAGGCAATACTTCTTCACTGTAAAAATAATCAATGAAGGGTTGTATAAAGAGTGTATTATGTACCCACACAATGTAGCATTACGTTCTTCCAGATGTGTTTATATGCACTTGTGTGTGTGTGTTGTAGGGGAGAGAGTCAAGGATAGGCAGACTAATGAGAACTACAGTTATTTGTGGCAGGAAAATTATTTATCATTTACAGCCAGCACCATTGCCCAAGAAGGGTTCTCAAACTGTTGACTGAAGTGGGGACTGGGTGAGAGAGTGTGAGCTATACAAAACTGGTTTGCTGTGCATTAGGAATGAAAGGGGGCCAGAGAGTCTAAGGAGAGAGGACAGAGAGAGAAGAGGCGCTGTGGAGGGGAAGGAAGGGAAAAGGCAAACCCTGGGCTGGGAGAAGGGGATGATTTTGAGAAGATCATGTCTGAGAGTAGGGAAGACAGGAAGGAAAGGCCAAACCCCAATATGATGTGTCATTCCCCCTCTATCCGCCCTACTATTCAGTAGGATTTGTTTTTAAGGCCTGAATTTGCTTTGGGGAGGATCTAAAAAATTCTGAGTCCTGTTTCAAGGTTAGCACTGGGCAATATCAGAAGCTGCCTTGTAGGGCCCATTCACATTTGAGTTGCTGTGATAATATATTTATTTTTTGACAGAAATGGAAGCCTAACCAAAGAGAAATGAATAATGCATCTACACAAAAACTCATATATGAACATTCATAGCAGCATTATTCATAATAGCCCAGAAGTGGAAGCAACAGATGAATGGATAAGCACAATGTAGTTTATCCATACAATGGAATATTATTTGGCCTTAAAAAGAAATGAGTTACTAACACAAGCTACAACATGGATGCACCTTGAAACCATTATGCTAAGTCAAAGAAGCCAGACACAGAAGACCACAAATTATGACTGCATTTATGTGAAATGTCCAGAATAAGCAAATCCATAGAGACAGAAAGTAGATTAGTGGGTCCCAGGACCTGATGGGGGATGGGTGGGATCAGGCATGAAAGCTAAAGAGTACTAGGTTTCTTTCTCAGACAATGGAATGTTCTAAAATCGATTGTGGCATGAGATATACAACTTTGAATATACTAAAAACATTGAATTGTACACTTTACACATTGACTGCCTCACTGGAGAAAAATTTTTTTCCTTGGGGCCACAGTGTTTTATTACGAAAACAAAATAGAAACTTCAAAAGCAAAACGACCCTTTCTAATTTAATGAAAAATTTGTTATTTTTTATTGTTTTCTGTGCATAAGTTATATGCAACTTAAAAAATAGTTCAACACTGTCCCAAGGTAAAGAGACATGTGAGTTACATATGGTTCATGAGGCCCTGGGTTCAAAACTAGCGTGAGTTAAATACAGCTCACATAGCAGTTCATGTGTTAAATGGGTGAATTGTGTGGTATCTATATCTCAATAAAGCTGTTTTAAAAAGAAGGAAAGAAGAAAGGGATCGCGGAGCAAAGAAGAAAGGAGGGAGGGAAGTGAGAGCCTGTTATCCTTCCTAGTAATCATTGTCTACCAAACATAATGCACTTCCTGACCACAGAGGACCTTTTTAAAATACAGGTTCTGATTCATCAGGTCTGGGTGATAACTGGGATCCTGCACTGTCACACTGCCCGGTGACGGCGGACGCTGCTGGTCAGTCCAGTGCCATACTTTAAGGAGCGGGTGTCAACGCCTCCAAGGGTGCCCACCAGCCAGCAGCCCCTGCTTATGGAAAGGGCCAAACGTCAGGTGAGTGTCGTGTGGCCCCATCCCCATTGTCCCGGGCTGAGGCAGTCCTTGTCTGCTTTGGGAATATGGAAGCAGTTAGGCTGTGGAGAGAGGCTAGGGGGAGCAGCCTCTCAGCCCAGAGCGACTCAGTCCTGTGTCCTGTCCCTGCCTGTGCTTCCTGTCCCACTCCTTCCCAAATGTCCCCCATTTGCTTGATAGTTGCCATTCCTGGTTTTTCTCATGGACGTTGAAGTTGTTAAAGTTCTCTGGTGTTACAAAAGTGCTTGTGCTGACATGCTTCACACACTTGCACGATTGTTTTCTTGGATAAGTTCTTAGTCGTGGACAGTCACCAGAAGGGCTGCGCCAGGTCATGGTTAGTCATCTCCTACAGCATAAGAGCATGCCCTGATTTAGGACCTAAGTTTCTGTTCCTCAAGTAAATCATAGCAAAAGCCTGTGAATGGAAGGTTCTAGCATCTTCTGATCTTGACACAGCTCAAATCCTTCAGATGCTCCAAGTTGGAAGGGGCTCCAGCAGTCCCCAGCTTTCCTCTGCTGAGTAGGATCCACCCTGTGCACAGCCTTCCCTGCCGTGGAAAAGCCTCCTGCCTATACCTCTCACTGTTTGCCAGTCCACTCTGACAGAGTAAACACCATCTCTTTCCTGTGCCAGCTTCTCACATGTCTCACGTGGTAGCCTTTTTTTAAAACATGTTTTTATTGTGCTAAAAAATACATAACAGGCTGGGTGCTATGGCTTATGCCTATATCCCAGCACTCAGGGAGGCCGAGGCGGGAGGATTGCTTGGAACCAGGAGTTTGAGACCAGCCTGGGCAACATAACGAGACCCCATCTCTACAAAAAATAGAAAAATTAGCTGGGCATGGTGGTGCGCACTATTGTCCTAGCTGCTCAGGAGGCTGAGGCAGCAGGATCACTTGAGCCCAGGAGTTTGAGGTTGCTGTGAGCTATGATGACGCCACTGCCCTCATGCCTGGGCAACAAACTGAGACTCTGAGACTCTCGTCTCTAAAAAACAGTGTTTTAAAATACATAACAAAAATTTTGCCATCCTCACCATTGCTAAGTATACAGTTCAGTGATGTTAAGTATATCCACATTATTGTGCAGCCCATCTCCAGAACTTCATGTTGCACAACTGAAACTCTATACCCATTGGACAAGAGCTCCCTTTGGTAGCCTTGTGGAACCCAAACAGCCCAACTCCCAGATAATTTGGATACCTTATTTCACAGCTGCTGCTCTCGCTTTACAGCTGAGAGAAGAGACAGAAGTTACTGCAAATGTCCAGGTGCGTGGTATTTTGATATGGCTTTAAAAATAAGCCACTAGGCTCTCAGCTTATTATTATCGCCAGGTCTCCTCACCCCCAGCCCTGGCATGGAAGATATAGTAGAAGTTGGAGACACCTGCAGGCCAGGTGCCATATGTCAAGCAAACTTCATATCACCAGACATCACATTTGTGCCTGCCTTTGGCGTGTTTATGTACCCCCTTTGGTGTGCCGGGCCCTGCTCTCGGCACTGGGGATACAGTAATAATAAAAAGTTCCTCCCCTCATGGAGCTTACTTTCTAATTAGAAGAGATATATAAATAAACAAATACATGATGCTTATGTGCTATAAACAGACATACAGTGTCAAGAAATGAGACATGCTCTGAAGAAAAATAGAGCAGGTTAAAGATGTAGAGACTGGAGGGCTGTGTTACATCTGGAGGCCTTTCTGGAGTACTGTTCTCTCACCATTTTGTGTGGTAGGTCAGAGCCCAGCCAGCGTGGCTCCAGAGTCCTCCTGCACCCGTGCAGTGCTCTGCCTCTAAGAATAAAACTGCCTTTGTTTTCCATTTGCAAGTCAGAGGATGTGCACTGTGATGGTCCATTGGATGGTGAGCTGGCCAGATGATAGTCCCCATTACATGTCAGACACTAGGGGCTGCTGTGATAGTGGTGTGTGGATGTGATTAAGGTCCATAATCAGCTGACTTCAAACAAGGGAAGTTATTCTAGATAACCTGGGTGGGTGGATCCAATCCAGTGAAGCTTCTACAACTTCCCCTGAAGAAGAAATACCTCCTATGGACAGTAGCTTCACCCTGTACAGCCAGCCTACCCTTCCTGATGGCCCACTCTATAGAGTTTAGACTTGCCCACCCAGCCCCCACAATCCCATAAATCCAATTCCTTTATATTATACAGACACACACACACACACACACACACAAATTCCTGCTTGTCCAGTTGAACCCAGGCTGATAACAGATACCTACTCTCTGTGGAGGCTTCGTTATTATGCCAAGCCTTTTGTGATTGGTTATGTCACAACAAAGGAATTTCCACAAATACCTAATAAGTAAATGGGCATGATGCCTGCAACCTACCCATAGATGGTCCAGGAAAAAAAAAGAAAAAAATACATATGAGGTGAGAACAGGGTGGGTGCAGGGAGGAATAGTCCAAATGGGGCAAAATATTAAAAATGGATGAATCTGGATAAAGAGTTGCTGAGAGATTATTGTACTGTTCTTACAAGTTCTCTGTAAGTTTGAAATAATTTAAAAAGGAAACAAATTTTTAATACAAAGATTTCTGAAGGAAGGAGATCTCTCTCATGTTAAGGAGATGAGGATTTCTATGTGGAAAGAGGAAAGGCTGACAGTGTATTTCTTCTGGGGCAGTGGTCCTCAAGGGTGTCCCCCTGACCAGCAGCATGAGTGCCACCTGAATTTGTCAGCAATTGAAGTCTTAGTCCCCACCCCCGATTTTCTAAATCAGCCACTCTGGGAGTAGACTCAGCAGTTGTTTTCACAAGCACTGCAGGGGATTATGATGCATGTTCAAGGTTGTGAAGTGCTAGTGCTTTCCTAGAGGAGATTAGCACATGGGGCACACAGCCTGGCATTCTGGCTAGCTGGGCACAGTTGGACCAGGAAAGATCTTGCAGGGAGAGCTCCTGGATGAGAAAGAGTGCTGACTTCAAAATCAGAAGGGCTGGATTCCTGTCCTAATTTGGCCACTTTAAGCTGTGTGACCCATGGGCTATCACTAAACCTCTCTGAGCCTCCATTTCCTCCTCCTTAAAATGAAGCTCTTAAAAAGAAGGCGCCAAGTTCCTGGTATTTAGTGGGTGCATGATAAATATTTCTTCTTGGGGGCCACAGGATTGGGCACCAGATTTACATTTCATTGATTTTTTTTAACCATAGGTATTTAATTTCCTTTTCAAAAAGGTTAATAAAATCAAAATAAACAAATATCAGTTCCCTTTTATCCTTTACAAAATAACCAAATGAGAGCTGGAAGTTGTTAGGGTAGAAAACTTAGTAAGTGCTTATTGGCCTGACACGGTGGCTCACGCCTATAATCCTAACACTCTGAGAGGCCGAGGCAGGTGGATTGGTCGAGGTCAGGAGTTCGAAACCAGCCTGAGCAAGATTGAGACCCCGTCTCTATTATAAATAGAAAGAAATTAATTGGCCAACTAATATATATAGAAAAAATTAGCCGGGCATGGTGGCGCATGCCTGTAGTCCCAGCCACTCGGGAGCCTGAGGCAGGAGGATTGCTTGAGTCCAGGAGTTTGAGGTTGCTGTGAGCTAGGCTGACGCCATGGCACTCACTCTAGCCTGGGCAATAAAGCGAGACTCTGTCTCAAAAAAAAAAAGAAAAACTAAGTAGGTGCTCATGGCCCAGGTGGAGAAAAATTTCTCACATAGAGATTAGGATGTAAAAGTATAAATTTTATTGTATCTTTGAGAAGGAGAAAGAGTGAGAGAAAAGGGAAATAAAGGGGAAAAGAGAGGAGTTAGTAGCCAGATGGAGAAAGAGGGACAGCATTGCACCCAGAAAAGAGAAGTGGGGTGGCCACACTGAGGCCAAGTGACTTGCTGTTTTTATGGGAACAAAAAGAAAGGAAAAAAAATAGTGATTGTTGTCAGTTGATAACAGAAGCTGCTGTGGAGTAATTAGCAGGAGGCAGCTGCAAAAGGTCAGGTTGTACAGCTTTCCTGTTTTTCTTCTCCTGGAGACTTGGTTATCTCTGAAATGTAGTCAGGCTTATTGCTGGGCATTTGCTCTCACCCGAGATATGGTTTTGGGCAGGAAACTGAGGCTTGGAGTTTGCACCCCTGCTGTCAGTCCGGGAGCTTCTCAGGCACTCTTTGAAGCTATAAAACAAATTCTAAAAGGCAGTGAGCTGGCACAGGTAAAGAGAAAGATTTACATTTCCTTTCTGTCCATTCAGCTCTTTTCAGACGTTGTGAAACAGACCCCTGCGGGGTGCCTGTCAGCTAGGGAGAGAAAAAGCAGAGAGAGCTCATAAGATTAATCTTTAGCTGTTTCTGGGGAAATTGTGGGATTAAATACTTTCCTGTTACTTTTGCAAGGCAGCCCCTGCCACTACAGAGATTGGGAGGAATTGGAGTCCCAGAGCTTATGCGGCTTGCACAAATTCACCTGACCCGCTTTGTGACCCTTGTTTTTGTTTGTTTGTTTGTTTTTTGAGACAGAGTCTCACTCTGTTGCCTGGGCTAGCGTGCAGTGGTGTCAGCCTAGCTCACAGCAACCTCAAACTCCTGGGATCAAGCAATCCTCCTGCCTCAGCCTCCCAAGTAGCTGGGACTACAGGAATGCACCACCATGCCTGGCTAATTTTTCATATATATTTTTTAGTTGTCCAGCTAATATATATATACACACACACACACACACACACACACACGCACACATAATTTTTTTTTTTTAGTATAGACGGGATCTCGCTCTTGCTCAGGCTGGGCTCAAACTCCTGAGCTCAAACGATCTGCCCGCCTCGCCCTCCCAGAGTACTAGGATTACAGGCGTGAGCCACTACGCCAGACCTGGCTTTTTAAATTGAGATGAAATTCACATAACATAAAATTTGCCATTTTAAAGTAAACAATTTGGTGGCATTTAGTACATTCACAGTCTTATACAACCACCACCTCTATCTAGTTCCAAAACATTTTCATCACCCCAAAAGGACACCAACCACCCATTAGCAGTCACACTCCTATTTGCTTCCAGGGCCCCTGGCAACCACCAATCTGCTTTTTGTCTGTATGGCTTTGCCTATTTTAGACATTTCATATAAGTGAAATCATACAGTATTTGTCCTTTTGTGTCCTTTTTTCACTAGCATAATGGTTTTCAAGATTCATCTCCATAAGTATCAGTATTTCCTTTTTATGGCTGAATAATATTCTATTGTATGGATATGTCACATTTTGTTTATCCATTCATCTGTTGGTGTACATTTGGGTTTCCACCTCTTGGCTGTTGTGAATAGTGCTGCTGTGAACATTTGTGTACAAGTTTTTCTTGGAGTCCCTGTTTTCACTTCTTTTGGGGACATCACCCTGGCCTCTTGATTCCCTCATTGCATTGCCTGCCGGGTGTGGAGTTGAGTTGTATGCAACATGGTTTTAAGGACACCCACGGTAGGTCAGTCCTGTCAGCTCTCAAGAGGATAGCGCTGTAGTTCTACTTATGGCCCAAGAGGTGGCGCCTCCTCAGCTGGGGGCTACAGGCTGCATGAAAAGCTTCTTGTGTCCTTTGTTCAACTAGAAGTGCCACATTTCCTCTTGGGGCCTGTCAAGGCTCTACCCAGAAACAGCAGCTTTACACCCAATACTCCTGTGACTGACCCACATCCAAATACCCAGAGAGATTAGGTGGTGCATAACCTGAGAACTTTTTTACTTCCAACGGCTACTTAAGGTTCTAATTGGTTCCTGTCACTAAGATTAATAATTGTCTAGGATGTCAAAATCAACACTATGAACTTTTCTTCATAGCTAATATTTCCTATTCATTGGTTAAAAGAGCTGATTGTCTTACAGCTATAGTGAGTCTGATGCGCATGCCTAGGAGGCAGGAGCATTACGTTCTCTATCTTTTCCAATTCTCTCTTAATGGGGTCCTTTGCAGCAGTGGCATCACTGTCTCTCAGTAGGGGACTCCATGGTCTCTTCTTCAGGCAACAGCCCTGATTTTCTTACGGGGATCCCTGCCTTCTTTATTCTCAGCCCTGGTAGACTGGGGGCTCCGCTCCTGGTTACAGAGGTGAACCTTAAACCTCAGGTATAAGTTAATCACCAGGCTGGGTGTGGTGGCTTATGTCTGTAATCCTAGCACTCTGGGATGCTGAGGTTGGGGGGATTGCTTGAGACCAGCCTGGACAAAATAGTGAGACCCCATGTCTAAAAGAATAAGAAAAATTAGCCAGGTATAGTGGCTTATGCCCGTAATCCCAGCTACTGGGGAGGCTGAGGCAGGAGTAGTGCTTGAACCCAGGAGTTTGAAGTTACAGTGAGCTATGATTGGGCCACTGCACTCCAGCCTGGGTGATAGAGCAAGACCCTATCTTTAAAAAAATAAAACAGATCTTTAGTGGAAAAAGGATTGGTTATCAAGATGTGGCTCAGCCTGGGTGAAATATAGCCAGGGTCAGCGAATGAGCTTCAGCAACCCCAGACACTGGGTACAAAAATTAAACAGAAGGCACATTTTTCTTAGGAGAGGGTCAAACTTTTCCTCAGATTCTCAGAGGAATCTGTGATCGCAAACTTAAAAAAAATACTTCTGGCCAGGCACGGTGGCTCACGCCTGTAATCCTAGCACTCTGCGAGACTGAGGCGGGCGGATGGTTCAAGGTCAGGAGTTCGAGACCAGCCTGAGCAAGAGCGAAACCCCGTCTCTACTATAAATAGAAAGAAATTAATTGGCCAACTAATATCTATAGAAAAAATTAGCCGGGCATGGTGGCATATGCCTGTAGTCCCAGCTACTCGGGGGCCTTAGGCAGTAGGATTGCTTGAGCCCAAGAGTTTGAGGTTGCTGTGAGCTAGGCTGATGCCACGGCACTCACTCTAGCCTGGGCAACAAAAGCGAGACCCTGTCTCAAAAAAAAAAAAACCTTCTATAATTCACCTCTTTTTGTTCCAACTCCAGTCCTCACCAAGGAATCTTCCAGTGACCAAGGACTAAGAAAACTATTAATTTGCCAGGTACCTTGACTAAAAGAAAGCAGCATTCTGGAGAGGAGACTGGTTAGTGAAGATACAGATCTCACTTAAGTGAATAAACTAACATCTGGTTTCAAAATCAATCTCTTATGAAATTGGTCCAACATGACTCTGTCTCAATTGGTCTGACCAAGTTTCTGAACTTAAAAAATAGAACCAACCATGGACATTCACTGTCTCTTTCCTGGTTTACCTCTCCTTTCTTTGAGGGTGTCCTGTTTAGGTTTTGTCCCTAGAGTCTACCTCAAGGCCTGCCTTAAGTAGACAGGCCAGAGGTATTTGTTAATCAAATGCATGAAACAAAAGCTCTTTACCCACAGCAGGAGAGGGGCAGGAATTATATATAGTGCCACACACCAATAGTGGGGACAGTATTCCTGCCTGGCCCCATTTCCTTGGGTTTTTTTTTGTGTGTGTGTGTGACAGAGTCTGACTTTGTTGCCCGGGCTAGAGTGCCATGGCATTAGCCTCGCTCATAGCAACCTCAAACTTCTGGGCTCAAGCAATCCTTCTGCCTCAGCCTCCTGAGTAACTGGGACTATAGGCATGTGCCACCATGCCTAGCTAACTTTTTCTATATATTTTTAGTTGGCCAATTAATTTCTTTCTATTTTTAGTAGAGACAGGGCCTCCCTCCTGCTCGGGCTGGTTTTGAACTCCTGACCTTTAGTGATCCTCCTGCCTCTGCCTCCCAGAGTGCTAGGATTACAGGCATCAGCCACCGTGCCTGGCCTCCTTAGGTTATTGAGATGGACAAAGAGTTGCCCAAGAAGTTAACAGCAGCCTGTTTTTAATGAGTTTTAGTCCAGAATACAAAGCAAGGTGCTAGCAGTTGTCTCAATGCTAATATTAATACAATTGTAAACAATGGCTTTTTCTTCTCCCATAAAGGCAAGTTACAGGAAGTATATCAGAGAGACAGGATAAGATATTTGAGTCTATTTTTTAAAATGACCCTGAAAGCCAGCAATAATGTTGCAGTTTAAAAGGCTCTCCACACCCCCTTCACCCTACCCTGCTTATCAATTCAAATTCTGGGACTTTGTTGACATAACAGATTTTGTAGGAAGACTTTCTTTTGAGACTTTTAGCATGCACGGTTCATTTTTCTTGGTTTCATTGCTGATCTTGGTGAACTTTCTGTCACTGGATGAGGAAGGAAGCCAGCCAGGTTCTTTATGAGTTCTTCTGAGGAATTTTGACTGTGACCTATAAGAGGGGCACAGAGAAATTGTGAGATCTCCATCCCTCCCTGTGATCTGTAGGCACCCTCAGTGG
The DNA here is from genome assembly GCA_008750895.1 of Mirza zaza. Taxonomy (NCBI): domain Eukaryota; kingdom Metazoa; phylum Chordata; class Mammalia; order Primates; family Cheirogaleidae; genus Mirza; species Mirza zaza. The sequence goes on along the minus strand of VSMD01092471.1, from coordinate 30,300 downwards.
GTGATGCCCTAGTATAAGCAGAAGGGGGGGCTGGGCGCGGTGGCTCACAGTGGCTCACGCCTGTAATCCTAGCTCTCTGGGAGGCCGAGGTGGGCGGATCATTTGAGCTCAGGAGTTCGAGACCAGCCTGAGCAAGAGCGAGACCCCATCTCTACTATAAATGGAAAGAAATTAATTGGCCAACTAATATATATAGAAAAACAAATTAGCTGGGCATGGTGGCACATGCCTGTAGTCCCAGTTGCTTGGGAGGCTGAGGCAGCACGATTGCTTGAGCCCAGGAGTTTGAGGTTGCTGTGAGCTAGGCTGACGCCATGGCACTCACTCTAGCCTGGGCAATACAGTGAGACTCTGTCTCAAAAAAAAAAAAAAAAAGCAGAAGGGGGTTTTCTTACTTCTAACTTCTTACTTCTTGCTGGCCAACTGGCCAATCCCAGGAACCCCCAAGGACTGTGGCCACCCTGTCTTCCCAGCCCAGTGCTTCTCAACCAGGGTACTCGTGCCCCCAGCGGACAGCCGGCAATGTCACAGGAGGATGGCAATACTGGCACGCAGTGAGTTGAGGTCAGGGATGCTGCTGAACATCCTACATTACTCAGGGCAGCCCCCACAACAAAGAATCACCCGGCTCCAGACAATAGTGCCGAGGTGGGAGAAACCTGACCTAGATTCATACTTTTCTCCACAAGATTCGAAGCAAGGAAAAAATAACATACTTACGTGCTCACAGGTGTCTCAGTGTGAGACACCAGCAACTTTCCTTTCATTCCTGGAATAGCCATGTTTCTCACCACCATGGCCTTTCCATAAACCATGCTCTTTGTTCTTCTCTTCCTCCCATCACCAACTCAACTTCTTCTTATCCTTCAGGTATCACCTCTAATATTACCTGGCCATACAGGCATCCCAGACGTCTCTTCCTTAACACTAATCACATTCCAAGATTTAAGACTCTCCACCATTTCCAGTTGGCTCTTTCTACCCAATGTCATCCCCCAAAACCCAGTGCAAGCTCTCCACCGTCATGGGCCACCTGCTGCAGCAGCGGGCCCTGCTTGTGCACCATATGAAGTATGTGTACTGGCAGCTGGCGGTGTATGCAGGAAACAAGGGTATGTGTGAGCCTGTCTTTGTAACCACCACATGGTGGGGACACAGGGGCTTGTGATGCCATTATACCTCTTCCTGCATATATTGGAAAGTTTCCACAATAAACAAGAAAACACGTTTAGTTTATTCCAGTGAGCTTTTCAAGAGCACAGCCTGTCTCATCTATGTCTCTCTAGGCTCAGGCTTAGCACTGTAGTCCTGAATGAATAGCATCTGCCTTTTCTCTCCTGCTCCATGGCTGGTTGGCCTGCCCTGAGCCTTCTCTTTTGCAATCCTGAGATAGCCCACCCCTATCTTTCTTTAAATATCACTTGTGTCTATATTTCCTGGTTAAACTATAATTAGTGTTTGCTGCAGAGAGAAAATCATTTTCACTTTAGTGTATTTCCTTCTTGTCATTTTTACATTTATGAAAAAATGTATCTGAGTATCTACAGATGTGTGTATATAGTTCTAAAATTGGGCTTACATTGATATTACTTTGTGTCCTGCTTTTTACTTCAAAGGATGAGCATTTTCCGTATCAAATATTCTATAAAAACATTTTTAATGGCTACTCAGTGCTCCATGATTGGAGTATTCCACAATTTACTGGGCATTTAGGTTATATCTTATTTTTCTCTCTTAGAGATAATGCTGTGATGAACATTTATGGAACTTTTACTTTCTTTGCATTTCTGATTTGTCCTTCAGGCTGTGTTCCTAGCACTGAAATTGCAAAACCAAAGGATATGAGACGGTTATAAGGCCCTTGATATCCAAAGCCTAATCGCTGACTCTTACTAGAAGCTTTTCCTTGCTGCTTCTGCCCACTAGAGTCTTTCCTTCCTCTCCTGCTTTTTAGGCCTTGGCAAAATGACCATGTAGCAAATGACCATGTAGGCCTGTGGGGGGCAAGTCCCTAGTTATCTCTTACGGCACAGAGCAGAGACTGGGTCTTTACCCTCTCTTGCAGCTTCTTGGGCTTAAAAAGAGAAATTATAATAATAATAGTAAGAAATACTGATAGCCTCAAGTCGGAGGGAGAGGCCTAGGAGTGGCACCCAGGGCAGGCCCTGTACTCACAGTCTTCACTTCAGTGTACGCCTGCAGACCGTACTCCCCCAGCTCCCGGCCGCTCCCCGACATCTTGTAGCCGCCAAACGGGGACTGTGCCCCAAACACATCATAGCAGTTGACCCTGTAATTTGAAATGAGATTGCAGAAATCACTGTTGGGGGTTATGTGTTATACCCCTGGGACTCCTTGCATTGCTCTCAAATCTTACTGAGGAAAAATGGATGGGTAGCACCGTGGTAACAACCAGCTACAGAGGAATGCAAAGCAAGCCCCATGAGATAAAGCCCGAAGTCATCTTTGTCCTTCATGACATGCTCACAGATGGACAGAACAGCTTCCAATTTGAACTAACCATTTGGCTAATTAGGTGCTAAGTTTTTCCTTTTTTCAGTTCAAAAAAAATTATTAAATTTTAATTAAATTTAAAATTCACCATTTTAAGGTATACAGTTCAGTGGTTTATAGCATATCCACAATGTTGTGCAACCATCACCACTGTCTAATTCCAGAATGTTCCTATTACCTCCAAAAGAAGCTCTGTGCTGAATAAGCAGTCACTCCCCATTCCTCTCTCCTCCAGCCCGACAGCCACAGATCTTCTTTCTGTCCCTATGGATTTGCCTATTCTAGATATTTTAATATAAATGGGATCATACAGTATGCGGCCTTTTGAGTCTGTCTTCTTTCACTTAGTGTCATGTTTGCAAGGTTCATCCAGGCTATAGCATCAGTACTTCTTTCCTTTTTATGGTTGAATCATGTTCTAGCACGTGGATAGTCCACATTGTGTTTATCCATGCATCTGCTGATGGACATCTGGGCTATTTCCACCTTATGGCTGTCATGAATAGTGCTGCTGTGAACATTCACGTGCACGTTTTTATGTGGATGCATGTTTTTACCTCTCTTGAGTATACACCTGGCAGTGGAACTGCTGGGCGATATGGTAGCTCCATGTTTAACTTTCTAAGGAACCTCCACTATTTTCCACACTGACGGCACCATTTGCCATTCATACCAGCGATATATGAGGGTTCTGATTTCTCTACCTCCTCACCAACACTTCTTATTTTCTGTTTTTTAAAATTACAGCCATTTTAGTGGGTACAAAGTAGGTGCTGCACTTTTAGAATCAGCATTACAACCACAAGCACCCTTAGCTCTGGTCTCCTGCCCCAGTCTCCCCGCTGCCTGCCCAAGGAGAGCTGCAGGGGCTTCTGTACTGGAGAGTCTGATCTCCTGGAGGCAGGAGCTCTCTAATCTATTGGCCAGACCACACCTGACCCCAGGAGAAACTGAGCCCAGCTCCCCAAATTCTGCGATGGTGAGCACTGGATTCTAGAAGGCCCTGGCTTTGGGGAATCCCTGCTGGGTTGTGAGTGGTCAGTGGGAGGCTCTTACCACACGGTGCCAGCCTGGAGGGCTTGGGACAGATAATTGGCCTTGTCTAAGTCCTTTGTGAAGACAGCCGCAGCCAGCCCATAATTGGAATTGTTGGCTCTCCCAACAACTTCCTCTATGGTCTTGAACTTCAGGATCTGCATCACTGGCCCAAAGATCTGGGGGAGAGAACAGAGGAGGAGGGTGTGGCAACGTGGAAACACCTGCTGTTGAGGTAGGGACCTCGGATAGCGGATGTGGGGACGAGCCCCCAGACATACCCTGACGGTTCCAGAAGGAGATGACAGCCACCAAACTCACCAGAGGGCAAAGGGGAGGAAGCAAACAGAGAGTGATTACCTTCCATGTGTCCCATACCTTACATATAGTATCTTATTCCTAAACAGTCCTAGAAGGTATGGGCTATTTGCATGTGATATATAGATTTACTGTCAAAGAATTTGAGTCAGTCATCTGGCAAATATAATCTGGGTGCAAGGCATGGGCTAGGTGCTAAAGAAACAACTATGAACAAAATGTTGTCTATGCTCTCAAGATGTTCCAGGTTATCTTTTGCTTTCCCCACACTATTCCTGGAATGAGCCATTATTTTTTTTCTATTTCTTTTCTTTTTTTTCTTTTAACACAGAGTTTTCTGTCACCTGGGCTAGAGCGCAGTGGTGTCATCATAGCTCACTGCAACCTCAAACTCCAAGATTCAAGTGAGCCTCCTGAGTAGCTGGGACTACAGGCAAGTACCACCACACCCAACTAAGTTTTCTGTTTTTGTAGAGATGGAGTCTCATTATTGCTTGGGCTGGTCTCAAACTCCTAATCTCAAGCGATCCTCCAACCTTGGCCTCCCACAGTGCTAGGATTATAAGTAGAAGCCACCATACCCAGCCCCTGGAATGAGCCATTTCTTAAGGAACTCTGGTTTCTTTTCATGGAGAAGGGTATTTAGAAACCAAGGTGTGGCAGGTGTGCTTGCTGCTGTTGGGGTGCCGCTGCTCTCAGGGGCGACCATGGGCGTAATGGTTGTAGGGGTTATGGTGCCCCATCCAGTGATCACAATGCAGTCACTCCAAGCAGGGGATGACAGGGGTACCCAGAGGGGCCTGAGTGGATGCTGAGGAGGACAGTGTCAGGGAAGGACTAGCAGAAGTGACAGCCAAGCTGTGATACAATAGGAGCAGAAACTGGTCAAACTGGAGTGGGGCAAGGAACAGAGAGGGAAACGGAGACCCCAGCACAAAGAGACCCAGTGCCTATTCTCACTAAATTACACTCTCCACTAGAAGGAACTCCTTAAAGAACTGGCTGATTCTAGGACTGGAGAGTGTACTGACAGAGGTAGGAGAGGACAGCCAGGAGCTCATTGTGGTTGGAGTAAGGACGGGAAGTTGGGCATTACGCACTTCAGGCATGAGCAAAGGGCAGCCCCTGCCCTTCTTGGAAACTGATATCTGAGATTTTAAAGAAAAGCATCCAAGTAGTCAGGATGGGAAAAGGGAAGAATTCTGCTGGACTTTCTTACCCTGGCTTTGCATTTTAACATTACTTTAGTTTGACTTATACACAAAAGGAAGCAGCATAACCACGTTTTCCCTGCGTGGGGCTGCTAAGGGCTTAACCCAGGTGGGGGACGAGCAGCGGGTCTGAGCTCCGTGAGGGCTGAGGACACATCTTGGATGCACCCGTGGCTCAGGGTCTGCGGGGAGCCCGGCACACAGCAGGCATTCGCCCTGGCATTCGTATTTGTGAAATGAATTAGAGCTGCTGCCCTGCATTCACAGTGAGTACTGAGAGGAACATCAAAGCCATCTCGTTACATGGGGGTCAGCCCTTTGGTCTAACAGGAGTACTGTGTGTACGAAGGCCACACAACTCCTTCATAAACTCATGGTTCTCAGAGCCAGAACCAAAAGGTTCTGTTAGGGCATTTAGCCGTTCTCCCAGACAGTAGGTGGCCATACAGGCTGAAGAGGAGGGTGACAAGATCAGATGTAAACTGTAAATAACTTGTTCTAGGCACAGAGCCGAGATCTGGCCCAAAGCTAGCAGATGGGTCACAGAGTCAAGATGCCAGACTGAACTATCCACCTCTCCTCACCCCCAGGACCATTCCCTGGGGCGCTAGCCCAGATGCTAACCTCCTCCTTGGCGATGGTCATGCCATCTTGCACATCTCCGAACACAGTGGGCTGGATGTAGTAGCCACGATCAGCGGCAGGCCCCCCACCACACAGCAGCTTCGCCCCCTCTTGCTTCCCGGAGTTGATATAGCCAAGGATCTTCTTAAACTGAGTCTCGTCTACCTGCAGGAGAAGGAGCCCAGAGTTATGGGAAGGTTGGGTTCAGACAATTCCTAGGCGTCAGGCTTAGACTCACGTGAGGGCAATGAGATAGCTGGGAGATGGGCCAAGGCCATGAATAAGCAGGGTGGGAAGAAGAAAGACACAAGGCCAACAAATGTAAAACACAAAAAAGACTCAACCTCCTCATCCAGCAAAGAAATGCATATCAGATCCACTTTTATTTTTCAGCTACGAGTAAGCAAAAAATTAAAACAGTAAAAAAAGACACTAATGCTGAGGGGTAGTGATGTTACATACCCTGGTAGAAGGAATGGGAGGGAGGGAGGGAAGGATGGGTGGCGGCCAGGGGTTTGGGACAGTGATCTGTTCTCTGCAATACCGGAATGGTGGATACACATCATTACACATTTGTCAAACCCACTGAATGCACAACATGAAGAGTGACCTGTAATGAAAACTCCAGACTCTAATTAACGACGTATCAATATTGGCTCCTCAATGCTCACAAATGCAAAATGTTAATAAAAGGGAAACTGGGAGAGGAGGGAGGTGCAAGGAAGCACATGGGCAACTCTCTGTGCCTTCAGCTCAACCTAAAACGGTCTTAAAAAATAAAGCCAATTAACTGAGGAAAAGGGGGCATGCTGCCCCTGGCCAACCCTAGAGCCTGGGGAGTGGACACCAGCAGTACAGAGCACCCTTAGGAAGGTGGGGCCCTGAGGTGGGCTTGAGGCCACCCAGGGATACAGTTCTGGGAGAAGCACCCAGAGTGAGATCCAGAAAGGGCGGCCAGGCCCAGGGCAGGGTCATCCCTGGCCCTGTGACCCCTGGGCTCATGGAGGGTGTGGCTGTAGGGGCCAGCACAGGCCCTATAAGGAGTGAGCCCAGGACATTGCTGGAACACAGACCTAAGAGGGAGAGGAGATGGTGGCGATGGGCACAGGATTTACTTTTATTATAATTATGATTCATACTAGTTTTCCTGATTAAAATGAACACATGCTCATGGTATGAAAAAAAAAAAGAAGCAGGTCAGAAGAATATAAAGCAAAATAAAGTCCCTCTCCTACCCAGAGACAACCACGGTTCACACATCTGTGTATCCTTCTGGTAGATGTGTTTTTACGGATGGCCAAGGTCCAGGAAACACACCTTTCCTTTTGTAGACGCTCCTGGTATTTGTTATATATGTGCAACTTACGTGTGCTTCCAGGATTCATTGCCACTTGCAGCCACCCTGTGAATGAGGCAGGGCAGGCCTCGGGGACTGAGAGATGGAGGCTCAGAGAGGGAATGCGGCTTCCCAGGGGCACATAGCCATGATGTTGCAGAGCTGAGACTTGAACCCAGTCCCACCTGGCTCTAAGCCCAAGGCCCTTTGTGCTTCTCATGCTAGCTCTGGATACCAAGACCACTCTGCAGCTGCCTGCCTCACCTGCGGCCCCTGCTCCGTCTTGCTGTCAAAGGGGTTCCCGACCACTCGAGACTTGGCCCGGGCAACACTCCGCTCCACGAACTCGTTGTAAACATCCTCCTGCACAAAGGTCCGGGAGCCGGCACAACAGCACTGACCCTGGTTGAAGAACAGGGCAAAGTGGGCCTGCTCCACAGCCCAGTCCACTGTGGGGAGCAGACAGGGGACAGAAAGGTGACAGTAAGAAAAGGAAGCCCCAGTGGTCGCCTCCCCATATAGCCTGTTCCCACCACCATCAGGGTTGGTGCCTGCTGGCGACACAGACAGACACGGGAGGAGGAGGGCCAATCTGGGAACCCCTTGCAGACCAGGACAAAGGACATGATGGCAGCAGGGTGGTCTAGTCAGAAGACAAGAGCGCAGCACAGCTGGATGCAGGCTGGACCCAAGGGAGAAGCTGGGGGACAGGCCAAGGCCAGACTATGCTGGAGTCTGGCTGTCACCCTGAGGCTGGCTCGATGCCCAGCAGAAACCAATGCCACTGGGTGCCAAGGACGGCGGGAGCGAGCGGGACTGCCCTCCAGCCCAGCACTTACTGTCGGCATCGGACATGATGATGTTGGGGCTCTTGCCCCCCAGCTCCAGGGTCACTCTCTTGAGGTTGCTGCTCCCTGCAGCAACCTGGATTAGGCGGCCGATCTACAGGGAACAGAAACAGACCAGCTTTCAGCGAGATGGAGCCAAACACTCTACACAGACCCAGAGCAGAGCACCCCTCAACTTGGGCAAGTACCCAATTACAGGAGACCTGGGGAGGCCACCAAATCTAGCCATTCACTGAGCTGCCCTACCCCTTGAGCTTTTGGGATGACAATGACCACAGCAATACAAAGAGAGTCATCATAGTGTGGCTTCTGCGCACTAAGCACTGCCTACGTGCCAGGCACTGTGCTAAACGCTTTGTGTTAAATTTGAACCTCCTAATGACCTGGGAAGTAGAGGTGACTTTTCTCCTTTTTTTAAAATGTGGGAGCTGAGGCCCAGAGTGGTCAAGTCACTTGCCCAAAGTCACACAGCTGGTAACCGTGAGATCAGAATCCATACTTGGACAGCTGATTCCAGCACCAGTTCAGACCTGCTACCCTGCCTTCTCCTCACGGTGTCCGGACAGTCGTCCCTGAGCACACCAGGCTCCATGCGGTGTGGCAGGGCGCTTCTCACTGTCTCACTGGGCTTCCCACAGCCCGGCACAGAGCCTCCCTGTGCTTATTTGCTGAACGAACACACGTATCCCCACCAGGAAACCACCCCCTCTGTGAGATTCTCATCATCGCCTCTCAGCATCAAGTTAGGCGGGGACTAAGCACAGAACCTGACATTATCCTGGCCACCACTCTGCCCTCCCCAGCGCCACCATCCCTACGTGCAGACTGAACGTCTGAAGGTGTCTTTATGGCAGATGGAACTGTCTGAAGCTCACACTCATTACACTATTCAGCACTCCTCAGAAGTCACGCAGTGACACCTTCCAAGATTTCGAGGAGAGGAAAAAGTTTATGTCTTTAAAAGGAATTCTGTCCCTGTTTTCAAGGAGATTATGTTTAAGGAATCGCATCTTAATTTGTTTTTGTCTCCCAGGTGTCTGGCAGAGAGCAGTGTAACAATACCCCTCATCCAGCCACTCACTGAGCACTTTGGGCTAAACGCTTCGCAAGTTTTATCTCACCTTCTCGCCAATCCTGCAAGATGGGTACAGTTGCTATCCCCATTTCACAGATGGGGAAATGGAGGCTTCAAGAGGCTGCGTGACTTGCCTGAAGTTGCACTGCTGGTGAGTGATGCTCAGTTCATTTGACTCCAAAGCCCATTATCTTCCCGTCTGCCCTGTCCATAGTGTCCCTACCACATAGATATTGCCACCCTCACAGAGCCTCAAAGACATCCAATCAACCCATGTCACAACGGCAAGGCCAGGATGTGAACTCATGTCTTTCTGAAGCACAGTCTTTAACGACAATGGCAGTGCCGGTCAAGGAGCCTGGCACAACCACGGTGCTTTGACACGGGGCAGCGGTCGGCTCTGGGCTTTTGTCTAACCAGTCCAGCCTCCTTGTTCCACATGGGATGCCAGGTCCTCCCCTCAGCAGCAAGAGTGGCAACCAAACCACAAAGGCCTCGAGCTGACCCCATCCCTCCTGGGACCTCCAGGCCCACACCAGAGCTATTCAGAGCCACGTCCTCAGGGCAGGGACCCTTCACACCACAGCCGGGACTCTCTTGAATGTATCATCCTTTGAGGACAGTGGGAGCTTGAGCCAAGCACACCAAAAGCTTGAGGTCCCAGGGACGCCTTACCTCGGTGGAACCTGTGAATGCCACTTTGTCCACATCCCCGTGGGAGGCGATGGCAGCCCCAGCAGTGGGGCCAAATCCAGGAACAATGTTGACCACGCCAGGTGGAAAGCCAGCCTGTGAGCAAACAGCCAGGGAACACTGGAATCACCCTCATGTTCCAAGGGCCTGAACAGGGAACAGACCCCTTCCCAGAGAGACTAAGACAGTGTGCTGAGGACACGCGTGAGCAGAAGCCGGTTTTATGGGGTACCACACAGGAATTCTCGACGAACGGACAAGGAGCCTGTTTCCTGGGGTTCCTGTGGCTTGCCCCTCCGCCACAGCTTTCCCTTAGAACGACGGTTTTCACTCCTCACAAGGGATCTTGCAAGGAAGCCGAGTGTAGAAAACAGGTGAGGGGAGCCACCTTGGTTCATGTATGGTGACATGGGACTCTACCAACACCCCTGTGTGGGGGCCTCTGAGGTCCCTCCTCAGAACTCCTTTAGAGCACCCAAACAAGGGCGTTTAGAGGTCAGGGCTGGAACAAGCCACATACCTCCTTGATCAAGTTGGCCACATAGAGGGCGGTGAGGGGCGTCTGCTCGGCTACCTTCATCACAACCACGTTTCCAGTCGCCAAGGCTGGGCCCAGTTTCCATGCTTGCATCAGGAGCGGGAAGTTCCACTGCAATAACAGCCAGCCCTGAGATCCAAGCCTTCCCTCAGAGAGCTACATACACTGGGTAGCAGAAAGTGCCAGAGAGCAGAAGCAGCAGCCAGTTCTCTGAACCACGTGCATCCCCCACAACTTGATTGTAGGTTTAAGATGGATGGACAAGGCGGGTGGTGGGTGATGATGACAGTGACTCATGTTTATTACTGCTTTTCTGTACAAGACACCGTGCTAAGCCCTAATCATTACCTCCCTAAGACAGGTACTATGTTCATTTCCACTCTTCATATGGGGAAACTGAGGCTTAGGAGGATAAGGGACTTGCCCAAGGTCACAGAGTTCGCAAGTGGCAAGGCTCAGATGAGAACCCGAGCTGGCGTCAGAGCCCTTCTTCTCAACCACTACGTGGGCCACCCCTGAACCTCCACCTTTGCGAGGAGCCTGGGCAAGACTGCTGAATCTCACAGCCCTCCCAGAGAAGCTCCAGAGAGAGCAGCACTCACTGGAATGATCTGCCCGCACACCCCCACAGGTTCATGGCGAGTATAGCTGAAGAAGTCACCGTCAATGGGAATGGTTTTCCCGTGGTACTTATCCGCCCAGCCGGCATAATACCTTTAAAGAAGAGAGAGAGCAAAGTTAAGCTTTAATCAGTGATTGTCAGGGACCCCTGCAAATCCTGGCAGAAAGAGAAGACTCAGATTGGTCTAAGTGGGGCTTTCTGATAACTCCCTTTGCTTTTGGCTTATTTCGAGAAAGACTTAAATGACTGCTAAGGTCACAATTATCCACTCTAGGTAGCTAACACTGTTAGGCTTCAGAATCACATAGGGTGCTTGTTAAAAAACCACCAAATTCCAGGGGTCCATTTCCAACCTACTCAATCCAGCTCTCTGGGGCTGATGCCCAGAAATCAGTATTTTTTTTTTTTCTTTATACATAGAGTCTTGCTCTGTCACCCAGGCTGGAGTGTGGTAGCCCAATCATAGCTCACTGTAACCTCTAAGTCCTGGGCTAAAGGGATCCTCCTGCCTTCGTCTCCCACATAGCTGGGACTCAGGCAGGCACCACCACGCCCAGATAATTTTTAAGAGTTGGGGTCTTGCTATGTTGCCTAGGCTCATCTCAAACTTCTGGCCTCAAGTGATCCTCCCACCTCAGCCTCCCAAAGTGCTGGGAGGTGTGAGCCATCGGGCCTGGCCCATGAATCAGTATTTTTAATAAACATCTAGATTTATTAAAATGGGACTGTTGTAGCAGCCCAGCACCACACACAAGCATCTGAGCACCATGGATGAAATCTGGTGGGGAAGTGTAGCTCCATCTGAGAGTTGGCACCTCCTGTATGCAAGGCCCTGTCCCAAGCCTGGATAATTCCAGACAAACAGAAACCACCCACTAGGCCCCACCCCTTATGAAGCTCATTATCTAGACACACAGGGACACAAGTGACAGAAAAGCACAGCAAACCAGAGCTGGGGGAGAAAACCAGCTGTGCATTTATAGTATTAATAGTAACATGTTCAGGAAAGCAGGAAATATGAAAGATAAGGGAACAATGAAGTGTGGGTAAAAGAAGATTTCTAAAATGAGTGGTGTCTGGCAAGGTTAGCCTGGGATCAAGGTGACCTGGGTTTGAATGTGGGTTTGCGACCCTGGAGAGAAGGTAGCCAGAAAATTGCCAATCTATGCAAGTCCAGACATTGCTGCTTCCTTCCCCTCACATCTAGATAAACACGGTCTATATCACATGTGTCTTGCATGCCTCAGAACAGTTATTTTATCAGCACAAAGATATAATTGCTAAAAAGTCAGGAAGGCTTTGCCCAAGATTTACCAGGCTGCTCTCTTTAGGGCATCCTTGTTGAGTGGGTTTCTTGGTCTCTGTACTACTGACATTTGGGGCTGGAAAATTTTTCATTGTGGGGGCTATTCTGTGTACTCTAGGATGTGTAGCAGAATCCTGGGCCTCCACCCACTAGATGCCAGTAGCACCCCTCCCCTGCAGTCAAGACTACCAGAACTGGCTGGGCGCGGTGGCTCATGCCTATAATCCTAGCACTCTGGGAGGCCAAGGCGGGAGGATCGTTCAAGGTCAGGAGTTCAAAACCAGCCTGAGCAAGAGCGAGACCCCATCTCTACTATAAATAGAAATAAATTAATTGGCCAACTAAAAAAATATGTATATAAAAAAAAATATTAGCCAGGCATGGTGGCGCATGCCTGTAGTCCCAGCTACTTGGGAGGCTGAGGCAGAAGGATGGCTTGAGCCCAGGCATTTGAGGTTGCTGTGAGCGAGGCTGACGCCATGGCACTCTAGCTCTGGCAACAGGGTGAGACTCTGTCTCAAAAAAAAAAAAAGACTAGAGCAGACATAAGCAAAACAGAGAACAGAAAAACAACAGAGAGAATCAACAAAACCCAAAGTTTGGATCTTTGACAAACCTTTAGCCAGACTAAGAAACAGAGAAGACTCAACCAAAAGCAGAAATGAAAATGGAGACATTACTACAGACCTTACAGAGATCAAAAGAATTTTAAGAGAATATTGAGAACATTATGAACTATATACCCACAAATTAGATAACCAAGATAAAACAGACAAGTTCCAAGTAACACATAAATTACCAAAAGTGACTTAAGAAGAAAGAAAAAATGTTTATGACTAAGTCACATTTTGATATTGAGGGATTTTCCCACGAGATGGAGTGTAAATGGAGTAAGGCTTCTCCAACTCCTGTGATCCTCTTGCATTTCTGTAATTCAATTTCTACCTTCCAACAGCATTCCCTCCCCTTTGGCACTGCTGGACCAAAGAACAGGAAACTTGAACCAGTACCGGAGACATTTGAGAACCATGTCCAAATCGACCAGGTAGGAGATAACATAAGGCTTGCCATTGTCCAGGGTCTCCAGGGCCTGAGAAGAGAACAAGATCAGCAGAGACATGTTGGTACGGGAATGAGACAAAGTGAACAGGCTGATAAATAACATTGAGGGGACTGACAAGGGCTGGTGGAAGCCAAGGGTGAGAGTCCCCTTTGTGCCACTGAATGTCGTGGGCATTTCTGGGCTATTGCTCTGGCATCTACAAAGGCAGGGAGGAGGAGGAAGGGAGGCAGGAGGTACCAACTTCTCAGCCCTTTCACAAACACATTCTTTTAGCTTCTGCTCCCTGCCAGATCCAGGTGCTGGGAATGCAGAGCATGGAGCTTACAGAGCAGAGACCATGAATGAGGACACAAGTCATCAATCGCACATGTGAAGAGCACTAGTTCAAAAGGAGAAGGCCAGATTGCCCAGCCCTGTCTAGAAACACCAACCAGAGATGAGCCCATTAGGCTGAAGCCTGGAGGACACGTACGAGGCACCGAGGCAAAGGGGATGGCACAAACGGCAACAGTGCGAAGAGCACCCAGGCGGAGGGAGCAGCAGGTGCAGAGGGAAGGCTGGTGAGGAGCTGGGTTGAGTGTACCCCACAGTCCACCATGACCCAGGTGATGGAGCCACACTAGGCAGGGTCTTGTAGACCACGCTGAGGACTTTAACATAAATATACAGGATGCCAGGCAAGGCTTACGAGTGGAGTGCCATGGTATAATTTGCCTTTTGGAAGGTTCACTCTGACTGCTATGTGCGTGACGGATTGCGGAGGGGAAGGCATTGCCTCATGCAGCCAGGGAGAAGGCCCACCATGGAGGGGCTCAGGGAGAGGTGTCTGTCCCTGGGGTCTCTCTCCTGGGAGGGCCTCCCCAGCATAGCTCTTCTCCCTCGCCCCAGACTCCACCTTTCTTAGCCAAACCTATGCATCAAAGGAGATGCTGAGAGGCCCCTCTGGTTGGTGCAGGGCATACCCCAAAGGTGTCCAATCTCTGCCATTCTGAATAGTCACCTGTCAGCAACGTGGCCCAGGATGTGTTCACAGGATACTACAAGCCCACTGACCACGTGGGACTGGAGGGAGAAAGATGGCTGAGGACTCACCGCCAGGTAGGTTCGGTCTCGCTCGATCAGATCGGCCAGGCGGTTCAGCAGCCGGCCCCTGTAGGACGCGTCCATGCGGCGCCAGGGTGAGCCCAGCTGGAAGGCAGCCCGGGCAGCCTTCACTGCCCTGTCCACATCTCCCTAGAAAACACCCACAGAGGCAGCTCAGGCTTTCCCAGCAATAACCACCTCCGAATACCTCACTCCTCACTGTGAAACACATCCACAGGGCTGCCAGCACCCAGCTGCGCAGGAAATTTGCCTCCAAGCAGTCTTCCTAGCCCCGTAGGCAGGGCTCCACCTGCCAAACTGCAGATTTCAGCGACAGGGCTGAATAACACAACCTTTCCTCTCCGGAAGCTGGGGTGGGAACAAGAATCCTGACAGGTTCTAAGAGTTTTTGGAGGGAGGAGCACCCAGGGGTTAGTACCTAAAAAGTATTTAGAATTTGACTCCTAAGGAAGGCCAGCAAAAATGAACTTTCTAAGATGACCAGCTTTCTCCAACAAATGCAGGTTTCACCAGTACCCCACTTATTGGGGAAGCAGTAATCAACACAGCCAGCATTTTCTATATCAAGAGATGTGAATCAGGAGGCAGGGAACAGGGTTTTCATTCACATTAAACACATTTACCACAGGCCACCCTCTGAACCGACAAAATATTCATATTTGCTTTTGGCAAAGGAGGTAAGGCCTAACACATAAATGCAAAAGACTATCTAAAGCAGAAGGCAGGGCCGGGTGTGGTGGCTCACGCCTGTAATCCTAGCACTCTGGGAGGCCGAGGCGGGTAGATTGCTCGAGGTCAGGAGTTTGAAACCAGCCTGAGCAAGAGCAAGACCCCATCTCTACTATAAATAGAAAGAAATTAATTGGCCAACTAATATATAGAGAAAAAATTAGCTGGGCATGGTGGCACATGCCTGTAGTCCCCACTACTCGGGAGGCAGAGGCAGGAGGATTGCTTGAGCCCAGGAGTTTGAGGTTGCTGTGAGCTAGGCTGACGCCATGGCACTTACTTTAGCCTGGGCAACAAAGCCAGACACTGACTGACTGACTGACTGAATAAATAAATAAATAAATAAAGCAGAGGGCAGGAAGCATTCTTGAATTATTTTTCATGTTTTTCCTATTAAAAAATATGTATTTTTACTAGGAGTCTAATTTTAAACTTTTAACATACTATTACTTTTTTTTAGTTCCTAACAGTATATGTAATTCAATCCAACACCAGAGCTAGATCTCCGGAGACCCAAATTCTACCCAATATGATTTCCATCTAGCTGTGCATCTCCCTTCTCTGACCTTTAACTTTCAGGTCTGGAAAGGAGATGTTTCCCAAATTCACTTCCAAGTTGACAATTCCACACTATATGAATTATCAACCTTCTGCTGATTCACTTACTCAAAATTTTTTGTTTTTGTTTTGCAACAGGGGTCTCACTATGTTGCCAGGATAGTCTCAAACTCCTAGGCTCAAGCGATCCTCCTGCCTCAGCCTCCCAAGCAGCTGGGACTACAGGCGTAAGCCGCCACATCCAGCTTATTTACCAAAATTTTTGTTGTTATATCTTAGTTGTGAAAGTAATACATGCAACATGATAAAGTTTCAACCATACAAAAATAGAAAGTAAAAAACAAACCCATCCCTGCCCTAAGGTAAGTCATCAGTTCTCACCTTGTCCCCTTCAGCTACCTGACAGATGACCTCTCCAGTGGACGGATTGACCGTGGGGAATGTTTTCTTGCTGACAGCATCATGCCATTCGTTGTTTATGAAGATCTGCAATGAGAAGGAAAGAAGTTCTCAGAACCCGCTCCCAACCTAATACTAACCACCAATTTTTATTATTTAAAAAAAAAAAAATCAGAACAAATAGGAATTAGCATCAGAGCAGTGTGGCCAAGGGATGAAAAGCACCATCCTTGCAGACAATCTATGCTGGAATTCCCAAACTCCGCCAAGTGACTTTAGGTAAGTCATTTGACCTTTCAGTACCTTAGTTTCTTTGAAAAGTGAAGAGAATATTTCTACCTAGTCTAGTTATCTACCATGGTATAACAAATCACTCTAAAACTCAGTGCTTAAAATGATTTATAATCTCTCACAGTTATGTCCCCTAATTGGGTTCAGCTGGGCAGGGCTTGCTTGTGTGGCCACAATTCTGAGGCAGCTAGGGCCAGACTCGTCTGAACTCAGTGGGGCTGGATGTGCAAGATGGTGTCTTCACTCTCTAGTCTGGCACCACATGACTGCTTGGGCTTCCTGACTGCATGGCCAACTCAGGCTAGTCTGACTTCTCACAGGCTTCCCCAGAGAAAGTGTTCCAAAAGACCCAGGTGGAAGATGAAAGGCTTCCTAAGACTTACCTTCAGAAGTCACATGGCCTCATTTCTGCTGCCAAATTCTGTTGGTCAAAGTGAGTGACAGGCCTAGTCCAGATTCCCAGGTAGAAGAGAGAGCCTCCCTCTCTACCCAGGAATAGTAACAAAGAATTTGCGGTCACCTTTATTCTGCTACACTACTGTACAAGGCTGTCACAAGAAATGAATTAGATTATTTTTTCATCCACTCAGCAAATGTTTAGTGAATACCTGCAATGGGTCAGGTGTGCTCAAGGGCTGAGGACATAGTGGAGACAAAAACCACCAAGCCCCTGCTCTCAGAGTGCTGTCTTTTCTGGTGGGCACAGAAAATAAAAAAGCAATCAAATACACAAGACAACCTCGGATTGTAATGTTAAATGCAAAGGAGGAAAACAGGACCCAGAGAAAGTGACTAAGGGGTTGGGTCGGGTTAGGACCTTCCTGAGGAGCAGACCTTTGACTTGAGTCCTGAATGATGAAACGAGCCTCCCACAATAAGGAAGGGAAGGAAGAGCAGCAAGAGGGAATGCAAAGGTTCTGGGACGTGAATACGTCTGGGTGGTTGAGGAAAAAAAATGGCGGCCAGAGTTACTGGTGAACCAGGAAGGGACAGGAGATGGGGTGAAGGAGGAGGGTGGTCCGTGAAGCCCTCAGGTCAGCATCTGGCTCCTCATTCTCCCAATTCAGACCAGGCCATCACTGTTGTTGCTGTGGTACTGACAAGGACCAAGCCAAGTCTGGGGAAAGATCTCATTCCTCAAGAGGCCAATGTCAGGGAGGTGGAAGCCTCTTTATTAGCTCAGAGAAGAGTCTTTACCAAAGCTGCTTAATAAAGTACCAAAGTTTTCCCTATGCTCCCAGGAACCAGGCAATGGTCTCAGAGGAGTACAGAGAAGAGACCTCTCAGCAAGGTATTCTCTTAGGCTTGGGAAGCTTGTCTCTTGGTGGGTAAGGGGGTCCACAGTCACTTCACCAGCACCAGGGCAAAGGCCACCGTGAGGTGAAGGGAAGGACGTTTGGCTCCCTACCTGCCTTCCTCAAGGGGTGTTTGGCCCCCGCATCCCCTCATCCCCTGGAACCTCGGGGAGTCATCTGCAGTCACTCTAGGCCAGAGTCTAGGACCATGAACAACAAGACCAAGCCACCAAGTGAAGCGTGAAGCCTGGCTCATACCAGGGCCCAGGAAGGCGTGCCAGGCTCAGCAGTCAAGAGCAGAGGTTCAGACAAGAATCTGAATGAATCCCGGCTCTTTGGCTCCTAGTTTTGTTTTTTGTGTTTGTTTTTATTTTGAGACAGGGTCTCACTCTGTCACCCCAGCGAGAGTGCAGTGGCATCATCATAGCTCACTGCAACCTCAAACTCCTAGGCTCCAGTGATCCTCTTGCCTCAGCCTCCTGAGTAGGTGAGATTACCAGCACATACCCACGCCTGGCTAAATTTTTCCTGTTTTTAGAAGAGATGGGGTCTTGCTCTTACTCAAGCTGGTCTCAAACTCCTGAGCTCAAGAGATCTTCCCACCTTGGCCTCCCAGAGTGCTAGAATTACAGGCATGAGCCACTGCACCTGGCCGCTCCTAGTTTTAACACTCAATGCAAGGTGTTCACTTCTCTGGGTCTTTGTTTCCTCATCTGTAGAATGGGAATCACAGTAGTACCACCTTCATAAAGTGGTGTGTAAGGCTTCAAAGTGTCTGTGCTGAACCTAGCATGGAGTAAGTGCCCAATGCCAGGACAATGGCGGGGCGGTAACCAAGTGGCTAGGTAAGGAGCCAGGTGGGAGCCAGCCAGGGTAAGGGCCTAGCAGGGGCCAGGTTCCCTGGCTGAACTTTGTTCTGCACAGGCCCTACGGTGGAATCCGCAACTGTGCGCCCACAATAAAAGGCTCTTGGCTTTGGCAGAACATGGGTAAACATTAACCAGATATTTGGAAACATGTTTGTGTGGTATCATATTAGTCTACTGATCATTTGTTTCCTAGGCAAATAACATTTTTGTTTCTTCCCACTGGAGGAGGGCTGGGTTGTTTCCAGGGGTGGAGGTTGGGGGGGGGGCGGGGGCGGGGGGGGGGGGGGGGGGGGGGGGGGGGGGGGGGGGGGGGGGGGGGGGGGGGGGGGGGGGGGGGGGGGGGCGGTGGCATGGGCATGGCAAAAAAGAGCTCAGGTTTGAAGTCAGGCAGACCTTGCACCAAAGTTCAAGTTTGACTCTGCCATGCCTGGGCAAAGGGCCCTGGGCACATGTGCTCCCCTCTGAGAAGCGGCCTCCTCTTCCTCCTCCTGGTAAATGTGAAGGAGAGGGAAGCTCCTAGGGCCACCAGGAGATCAGAGCCCACACCCTGTTAAGCGTGCATGGCCCTCACCTGCACCCCTGCGGGTATCCCTCCCCTCCTCCCCCTGCTGGCTTACTTGAGAGTGAGCAAGGGTGGAGAGTGCAGAGGAATGCCAGGCTGGAGGAGGCAGGGTGGGTTTGGTTGGTCTCATATGGCCCCCCAAGGAGAACATCCACTCAGCCACCTGCACATCACAGAAACAGCTAGCACAACTAGATACTCATTATGGGCAGCCCCTGTACCAGTTAATGACCCTGGACTGTTCCCATTTAAACCTCATAGCAAACCTAGAAGGTGAACTTCATCCTCTGTACTTCACAGGGAGGATGCTGGGCACCCCAGAGGTCAAGCCGCTTGCTCAAGGTCACAGATCAGTGAGTGCAGAGCCAGGATTGGAACCCAGGTCTTGGGGACTCCTGGGCCTGTGCTCTTGGCCCACTTCTTACAACTCCAGCCTCTCATCATAGCCCAAGCCTGCCTTCAAGGAGGTCAGAATTCTTATTTCTGAATCTCCATCTTTATGGTTTACTTACAGCACCCACCATTAAGGTTGATTTCACATTTTTATTCTGGATATTGTAAAAGACACCAACCTCAAAGCCAGAGAGATGTGGGCTTGAATCCTGATTCTACCTCTCACAGACTGACTCTGGGCAAATCCTGTCCCTTTCTGGATTCTTCACTGAATACCTCTGAGGGCTGATGTACAGCTCCTCAGCTAGGACCCTGCCCACAGTAGGTTACCTCGATGTTGCTCTAGATCCTACAGCTCTCTAGGTCTGTACACCTCTTCCCTGCACGGCAGCATACTGATTTGTGCTGAAAGTTTTAACTTTATTTTGTAAAGATCGGGGAGTGTGACTGGGAGAAGTGGGCTGATCTGGCTAAACCCCACCACCCCACCCCTTCCTCCCTGGGCAGGGCACCAGTCATTCCTCTGATTTAGATTATGTTTGCTTCCAAAGCTCTGAACTTTCTCAGTCACTCTTCACTGTTGAATCAGGCCAGATTTTCAACAATCTATTCCCCCTTCTCAACTGGTAAGATAAACCTGAGTTTGCCTAGCAGGACCCTGGAAACTTCCTCTGGTCTAGATTTCCCATTTCTCTTCTCTTAGAGCCAGACTCAGTGGTCTCCCCTCCTCAACGGGAGAGGCCAGGGCAGGAACTATTCCCACGCTGAGCCTCTGCCAAAACTCTGCCTTAAGTGAGCAGAGTTTCACAGCAACTTCTCTTGAATCAACACAGGGCAGACTCCAGGCCAAATGCTTTATAACCTCCTGGTGTGAAACCCAAAGCTTGACTTACATAACATGCTTATTTCCATCATGCTTGGGCTT
Organism: Mirza zaza; assembly: GCA_008750895.1. Lineage (NCBI taxonomy): Eukaryota > Metazoa > Chordata > Mammalia > Primates > Cheirogaleidae > Mirza > Mirza zaza. The sequence goes on along the minus strand of VSMD01092471.1, from coordinate 9,992 downwards.
GGGGCGGGGGGGGGGGGGGGGGGGGGGGGGGGGGAGCTCACACTTCCTCTTTATAGTTTCTACAAGTAGAAAGATATCAGGAGTTGCCACTTTGAAATTGGACTGTTGGCAAAACGCACAAAGCTTTTCCATGAAAATACTCTACTTTCTACACATTTTAATACATCTCACTTCATTTTGTAAAAGTTGGATTCATTCATTCACGCATTCGGTAAGCTTTAACTGCTAGCCAGCACCATGCCCGGCACCAAATCAAACAGCTTAGTCATGGCACCTTGGAGCAGAGGTCCAAGTCAGTAACTAGGGGTCAGATGACGCCATTAAGGGGGTACCTGCAGGGCAACAGCAAGGACAAGCTCGGGCAGGAGGAGCTGAAAGGACCCACATGGCTGCAGAGAGCGGGTGAAGGGAGAGCAGGGGGCTCTTGAGTCCATCTCCTGTGTGCCGGGAACCACACTCGGCCCCAGGAAACAGGGGAGAGCAGGACAGACACAGCAGTGCCACTCTGAGAGGGGATAACAGACTTTCCATTTCCTAGCTTGCTCTTCTTAGCAACAGTTTATCTTGGACATTATTCCACAGGCAGATCTGCCTCATTATTTTAAGCAACATGCCATTCCTCAATATGGACAGACTACAGTTTATTTAACCATTTCCTACAAATGCACTTTTAGGACAAATAATGGCTATTCCAGCCACACTGCTGCAGCAAATATGTGTTTCCCAGGCTGGCCTTGTACTCCTGGCTCAAGCAGTCCTCCCACTTCAACTCCTCCTGAGTAGCAGCAAACATCATTTTACATTCGTTTTTGCAAACCTAGGGCAGATGACTGTGTAAAAATGAGAATTGCTAAGTTAAACCCAGGCTTGCTGGAGACATCCTGGCACTGGACCCCAGCCCTCCCCTCCTCCACGCCCAGGACCTTTGGCTCCGCATTCTTGGACTTTCACCACTTCCAAGTCAGGAGGGTTGATTCTACTGCAGACTATCTGCCAGGCAGGCACAGCTTCGATTCGGCAGCAACCTCTACCTTGCCGTGATTGCCTTCCCCTGGCCAATTTCACCACCCCATTTGTCCCCATGTTCCCACTCACATAAACTCCCAAATACTTTGCAGTTAGGCCCTGTTGAGTAGAAATATTGGGCTGCCATTACAACCCTTTCCTCAGGCCTGGAGCACAAAATTGTAAACATAGTTTCATAAATGGCAACCATTCGTACATTCAATAAATATTTACTGTGCTGAACAGCAATCCTATGCCAAGCCCAGTGCTAGGTGCCAGGAACACAAATGGGAACAATACAAACATGGCTTCTCCTTTCTGATTTCAAAATCTGATTCAATTTTCCCTTAAATATTTACATCCTTGTCTGCCCGACCGTCTGGTCAATGAGGCAGCACAGTCTGTGCCTAAGGGCTCGAGTGGCAGAGGTAGGCAGAGCTGAGTTTGAAGCATGGTGTCAAACTTCTAACTTAATGTGGACTTGACCTCCTTGAGCCTCAGTTTCCTCACCTGAAATACGAGACAAGAACAAGACCTGGCTTACAGAGTAGCTGCTAGGATGAAAGGTGAAAACGTAGGTAAGAGTCCTCAGTACAGGCCGGGCGCGGTGGCTCACGCCTGTAATCCTAGCACTCTGGGAGGCCGAGGCGGGCGGATTGCTCAAGGTCAGGAGTTCGACACCAGCCTGAGGAAGAGTGAGACCTCCATCTCTACCAAAAATAGAAAGAAATTAATTGGCCAACTAAAATATATATAGAAAAAATTAGCCAGGCATGGTGGCATATGCCTGTAGTCCCAGCTACTCGGGAGGCTGAGGCAGCAGGATGGCTTGAGACCAGGAGTGAGGTTGCTGTGAGCAAGGCTAACACCATGGCACTCACTGTAGCCTGGGCAACAAAGTGTGAGTCTCAAAAAAAAAAAAAAAAAAAAGGAGTTCAAGACCATCATGGCTTATCTTCTGATGCTGGGAAAATTTAAAAAAAAAAAAAAGTTCACAACCAGCCTGAGTCAGAGCAAGACCCGTCTCTACTAAAATTAGAAAAAATTAGCCAGGTGTGGTGGTGCATACCTATAGTACAAGCTACATGGGAGGCTGAGGCAGGAGGATCGCTGGAGCCCAGAAGTTGGAGGCTGCAGTGAGCTATGATCCTTGCCACTGCACTCTGGCCTGGGAGACAGAGTGAGACCCTGTCTCTAAAAAAAGAAAAAAAAATTGCTCACAGGGTTTAAGGAAAGAAAACATTTCAATAAAGCTAGAGTCCCCGTTCATCACTACCCACAAGCACTGTCCCCTATCCTGCCCTGCGCACTCAGGCAGTTGCGACCCTCACACCAAGTAGTATTTTCCCTCCAGAACTTATACATTTTATATGGAGATATGTCTATGTACATTCAATATAAAGTTTGGTGCCAGACATGGTGGCACACCTGTAGTCCCAATTACTCAGGAGGCTGATGTGGGAGGATCACTTGAGCACAGGAGTTCTGGGTTGTAATGCCAATCAGGTGTCCGCACTAAGTTTGGCATCAATATGTTAGGGAGTGGGGGACCACCTGGGAATGGGGCACCACCAGGTTGCCTGAGGAGGGGTGAACTGGCCCAGGCTGGAGACGGAGCAGGTCAAAACTCCCGTGCTGATCAGTAGTGGGATCTTGCCTGTGAATAGCCACTGCACTCCAGCCTGGGCAACATAGCGAGACCCCGTCTCAAAAATAAATAAATAAAGTTTGGTTAGTGCAGTTTTAGTTGGCTTCATAGTGTTCAGAGTGCTGGACATTTTTCCCCCTGAAACAATGTTCTTGAGCTATATTATTAGTCCTACAGATCCAGCTTATTCTTTGTTCCATGCATAGAGCTATTCCTTCCTATCATTGTAATGCAGGTTGGTTATCTATTTCCTGGGAGCCCAGCCTGGCTTATTTCCTAAATTTTTGCTGGTATAAACTATTACATGTTGCAATGAATATGAGTATAACACCTGCCTGTGTGTACTTCCAAGTGAGTTTCTACCTTGGACACTTCTATGATGCTTGACTTTTTGTAATGAGGATGTATTACTCTTGTCATTAGAAAATTCGATATAGGGAGACCCTTTCTTCATTGCCTTTTTGGCAGTTCTCTCTTTTGTTTCTGAGTGCTGTGGTCAAGAGACTAAGAATAAAGATACAGGTTTAATTCACCCCAGACTCCCATTCAACTTTATCACAACCTAATTCACTCTTTCAGGAAACAAACTATAAATACAACAGCACCCACATCAAATGCAGTTTTAACACCATTATAGTGTAAACTCAAAATATCTCATCTAAGGCTGCAATGAATATGGAGGTGCCCGTGGCCATGAGCCAGGCAACTGCCTAGGGCTGAATAAGCATCACCCTGTTTGGTCCTCACAGCAACCCTATGATGTAGATGGGATTTCACCCCATTTTACAGATGAGGCAGCTGAGGCAGAGTCCACCCCTACACACACTTCTCCTCTTCCCTGATTTACTTTTCTCCATAGCACTAATCACCTTGTGCCATACTACGCATGTCACTCATTTACGTTTCTCCACTTCTAGGGTGCAGTGGGGATTCTGGTCTGTTTTGCTCACTGGCACTGGGAATGAACAGGGGATGTGTGTTGAATTAATGAACTCTCCCGAGGTCTCATCAACTACTGAGTGGCACACACTCTGAAATGGTGTCGCATAATATTCTCTTCTTCTTGATTATTGACAAATATAAATTGGTGATGTTGAAGATAAAATTATTAGCCACGCCCCAGCCAGAGGGATTACTTTGCTGAAACTGTAAGTCCCTTGGGTTTTCCTTTGAGTTGTCTTTCCAGATCTGAATTACTCTCCAAGTCACAGAGGAAAAAAAGAATGAAAATTGAAAATCAGTTTCATTGACACAGGTGTGTCCCTGAAACTTGCCAAGGACGAGAAATGTCGCTCTTCAAGAAGCCTGACCAGCATCGGCTCCCCCATGGGTCCCTGCTGGAGGAAGGAGAACTCATCCCAGAATCTTTCTAAGCCAACCAAGAAGTTTACCTACCCTGTGGTCCCACCCAAGACAAGTAGAAGCAAGAGGACACCGGGAAGGTGAGCCAAACCACTCCACAAAACCTCTTTTGGGTTGAGAAATCTAAGAAAGTGTCTGGCTCCCCACCCCCTACCCCCATCTAGGTGAGACTGACCAACTTGAAAAGCAACTTCCTCCCAGGGACCCACAATCCTCCAAATGCTCCTGTAGAAGCAATTTCACAGCCAACCTAGTAGCTCCTTTTTGAGAAATTGACTCCAGAACAGTTCACTGGACTTCAAGGAACCAATAAGCTCCCAGGGAATTGTGCAAGTATATGATCTAGTTTGTACCCAGAGCCCGTGGTAAGAGGCCTTGGTGTGCCTGCAGGTGAAGTCTGCAACAAGGCAACACTGGAAACAGCCCAAGGAGCTTTAAGAGGGCCCAGTTCCAGCATGGTGCTGCCACAGAGTGGAATGCTTTGCAGTCCTTGGAAAGAATTAAAGAAGAATGTACTCAGAGTGATCAGTATCTGCAAGATTACACTCCCACCTGTTAAGACTGCTCTTGGAGGGACCCCAGTGGGGTCTGCAGAGTTTGATGTCAGTACTTTGCCTGTTTATACCATGAGCATGTGTTACTACTTTTAAGATCTCAATCTGATAAAGAAAAGCAGCTGCAGGAAGAATTCACTCTGCCCCTCCAGCCTACACCCCCAGAATAAATCTGGAGAACAAGATGTGTTATCCACTAGGCCTGGGTGCACACTTGGACCCAGAGACCCCACTTCCATGTGAGCACAAAGGATGAAGATCTTAATCAGATCCCGTGGCCACAAGAGTTCGGAGTGCTGGTGCCTCTCCCTTGGGGACATTTCTGCTAGATCTTCTTGATATTCAGTCTCCCAAGCATGAACTCCTGGGTTAAACAGCCTATCAAAGGAGAAATAGCTGCTGCATTTTGGGTTTGTGTTACACAAAGGGCACTTTATTTTATCTTTCTTTATCCTCTTGAAAATTACCTTTGTAACATTCCTTAAAATCACACAGATGTGCCTTTACCCATTATCTGCATGCAAATCTGCAGCAACACTCAGGGCCAGAGAAGCAGGTGTGCTGTTGAAAGCAGCAAGCTAGGAGGCGGCTCCTAAGCATCTGAATCAGCTGTAACCACAGCATTGGTAGTCCCTTTATTCCCCCCAAAGTTGAAGCATACCATGGAATGTTCTAGTTATGGGCTTACTCTTGGGAGTCTAGACACGAACCCTAACTTTGCCACTGACTTTGGTCTTTGGGCAGGTCACTAAACCTCTTTCATCTGTAAAATGGAGATAATTACAGTCCTTACCTCAGGAGGCTGTTGTTAAGGATTAAACAATGAAACAGGTAGATGCTTAGACCACTGCCAAGCACAAAGGCTGTGCACAGAGGACAGGAGCTGTTATTAGCTATTAAGTGTCTGATTGACAAGGGCCTGTGCTAGCTAGACACATGACCTTTGACCTCCCCTTCCCATTTTTACAGAAGAAAAAAGCTCAGAGAATGGCAGCGAATTGCACTTGTTGCACAAACAAAACGAACTCTTTCATAACCAATTCCCCTTTCTGTGAATACCAGCACTTTACCAAACTCAAAGAGCAAAAAATATATTCCAAAGTTTTGATTGAGCAAGAAAGCGGCCACGGGAATGAGTTTTATTCTGGAAAGCTCCTTCCTGGTTTGGTGAAAGAGAGCCAGCTTCGGAAGCGGTGGAACCATTTGGGACCCACGCCCTGGAGGCCAAGCTACTCGGCCTCTTCCCGGTTCCCAGCCAAGGAAGCAGCCTTGGCCTCTGCCTTAGTGAACTGGTGCATCTCGGCTGGAAATTACCTCTCCTTTCCTACTTTTTCCTTTGAACTCCTTGGCCGAGGGCATGAGTCGGGGGAAAAGAGATGACCAAGGCAAACACGAAAGTTCCTGCAAAGAGAGACTTAGATGGACACGTCTCTCCGGGTGGGTGACGGTGGAGACTCTGCGCAGACACGGGGGAGACCAAGAGGCCGGAAAGTTAAGGACCGCTGGGGGAGGACGCAGCCCGGGTTGTCGGCGCTGGAAAACCCAGCGAGGCTGGACTAAGACGAATGAGAGTCACAGGGGGGTGAGGGACGGGGGCTGTCAGGGGCGGCGAAGGGGCCAAAATGCCCGCGGGACGGCAAAGGGAAGGTGTGCGTAAAGACCAACCGCAGCAAACCTCTCGAGGCCCAAGTGGGTAAACTGAGGCCGACGGCGGCGCGGGGCCTGCGGAGTCTCGGGCCAGAGAACAAAGCGCGGGCCGGGGCGGCGGGGAGGGGGTCTCACCTTGTTGTAGAAGATCTCGGGCTGCTGGTTGGGGGCCGGCACGGCCTGCGTGGCGGCGGCCGACAGGAGGCGGCGGCCCAGGCGGGGCCCGAGGGTGGCTGCGGCGCGCAACATGCTGCGGCGAGGCCGGCGGTGCAGACCCGAGTGCGGGGGGACGCGTGTGCGGCGGGCAGGGGCTCCGGCGCCGCGGTCTCTCCCCGCCCCCTCTCCCGCGGCCGCCAATGGGCAGGCGGGGCGTGGCGGGGCGCGGGGCGTGCCACCGCCTGCCGTCTTGGGCCGGCGCGCTGTCTGCCAGTGGGGTGGGTGGGGGAGAGGGCCTGGGAAGGCCCCGACCTCGGGAATTCAGCTCGCATCCAGGGTGGGGAACCTGGGGCCGCGTGTGGCCTTCAGGATCCTTGAGCGCAGCCTTTTGAATTCAAAATTTTACAGAACAAATCCTTTTATTTTATACATTTTTGTTCGTCTTTTATATTTTATTTTTTAAATTAATGTATTTAAAATACCAAAGAATAAGTTTCGAAATAATCCTCCCAAATTGACCAGCACAATTAGAACTTTAGTAAGCCATAAGGGCTAACTGAAGGCTGCTATGGTTCATGATTTAGTTCTAACTTCTCCAACCCCACTGGTGCCACTACCTCATGAGCTGGTTGTCCAGAGTTTATGGGGGTCCGGAAAGCCACTCTGGTACCAGCTTTTGACAATGGTGCACTGTGTTTCTGTTTGAAGTGGAATTTGTGAATAGTTGCACAGCTCAACAGTATTTCTTTTCTTTTTTTTTTTTTTTTTTGAGTTTCACTTTGTTGCCCAGGCTAGAGTGAGTGCCGTGGTGTCAGCCTAGCTCACAGCAACCTCAAACTCCTGGGCTCAAGCAATCCTGCTGCCTCAGCCTCCCAAGCAACTGGGACTACAGGCATGTGCCACCATGCTCGGCTAATTTTTTCTATATATATATTTTAGTTGGCCAATTAATTTCTTTCTATTTATAGTAGAGATGGGCTCTCGCTCTTGCTCAGGCTGGTCTCGAACTCCTGAGCTCAAATGATCCGCCCACCTCGGCCTCCCAGAGAGCTAGGATTACAGGCGTGAGCCACCTCGCCCGGCCAAAAGCAGATGTTTTAACGAGGATTGGAAATTGTAATATTCTCTTGTTTCTGCTAAAGATAACGTGATTTGCTTGCTTTGTGATACTGCAATATCAATATTAAAGAACTTTAATGCTCATCAGCATTATAACACTCATAAGGACCACAAATATTTGAAATTAGAGTGAGAGGCATGAAAAGGTTGTATTGCAGAAATTAAAAGATGAAAAGCAAAAGCAAAGACAATTCTTTCAAACAGCAATAAGATCTGGAAATAATAACACTGAAGCAACTTATAAAGTAGTTTATATACTTGGGGAAAAAAAAGAAAGCCATTCAGTGATGTAGAAATTGTGAAAGAATGTGTTATTGAAGTTGTAGAATGCTTAGACCCTGATAACATCTCAAAGTACAAACAACTGCCTCTTTCAAGGAGAACCATAACAGATTGGTAACATGAGTTAGCCTTCAATTTAGCAGAACAACCTCATGCAATACTTCAAAAGGAAAATATATATTTTTTCAATGGCTTCTGATGAATCAGCTGATACTACTGAGTTGGCGCAGGTTTTATACTTCATTCAGGTCATAACAAGATTTTCTTTGCTATAAAGAGTTTCTGTCTTTGGGTACTCTTACAAACAGAACAGGGGAAATGGATATCTTCAACAATTTTCAAAATAAATACCATGAAGTTGGATTGAATTGGGTAAACTTAGTGAGTATATGTACAGACAGTGCACATTCCATGACAGGAAAACATGAAGGATTTATTGCACAGATTTTTAAAAAACCATTAACAGATCCAGATGCTCTCGTCTTATCATTGTATCTTGCATGAGCAAAATCCCTTTGCTAAAGCTACTATTTTAAGTGACACTTTGCAACAAGTTATAAGTATTGTTAACTGTATTGCAAATGCAACACAGCCTCATCAGTTTTGTAACATGCTAAACCGAGTTCAGTGTGGTTTGTAGTGTTATTCTAAAGTGTGTTGGCTATCACAGGGATGGGTGTTAGCCAAAATTTTATCTCTGCAAGAATAGATAGTTAAGTTTCATGAAGGACAGAATTAGCAATTTGAATTATTGAAAGAAGCTTTCCATAGGCATGCAGCACATCTGTGTGATATTATGTCAAATCGAAACAACTTGAATATTTCTTTGCAAGGTAAAATTAAGTCTATATATGATATGTGGCAAAAAAATCCAAGCACTTCTAAAAAAGCTATCTTTTTTCAAAACACTTCTTCAAAAACAAATTTCATATCTCCAAATAAGATCACAAATAAAAAAGAAGTAAAAAAAAAAAAGAAAGAAAGAAAAAGAAAAAAAAAGAAAGAAATTTCAGATGAACATTTTCACCAGGTAGCAAAAGTCATTGATGAGCAAGATGATGTACGGGAATCATTTGAAGAATACAAAGCTGTTTAGATCTATTAATTGGAGAAGACAATGAAAGGTTCACTGACTTTGAGAATCATGACATCACACTCAAACTAGCATTTCAGCCTCACATAGTTGATATCACAAAGCCACCTAAAGAACTATAGATGGAATTGATTGAGCTCTCAGTAGATGACATTTTACAGTCATTGTTTGGGCCGGGCAAGGTGGCTCATGCCTATAATCCTAGCTCTCTGGGAGGCTGAAGCAGGTGGATTGCTAGAGGTCAGGAGTTCGAAACCAGCCTGAGCAAGAGCAAGACCCCGTCTCTACTATATGAAAGAAATTAATTGGCCAATTAATATATATATATATAATTAGCCAGGCATGGTGGCGCATGCCTGTAGTCCCAGCCACTCAGGAGGCTGAGGCAGAAGGATTGCTCGAGCCCAGGAGTTTGAGGTTGCTGTGAGCTAGGCTGACGCCACAGCACTCACTCTAGCCTGGGCAACAAGGCGAGACTCTGTCTTAAAAAATAAAAGAATAAAAAACAATAAAAAAAAATAAAGTCATTGTTTGATGCTAAGAAGCAGCCAATTGAAATATGGAAAAATGCAAGTAGTATGCATACTGACCTGGAGTCGTGCATTGTCATCAACTCCAGCATCCTTCCTACTGCCCATCCTTCATGGGCACGGCAATGATCCTCACCTGCTTCACCCTGAGTGCACTCTATGCCAGGCGGCATAGCTGCCTCTTTCTGGGAGGTATCTTGATGTCGGCCATGAGCCTAATGCTCTAGTCTTCTCTGGGAAACCTTTTCTTTGGATCCATTTGGCTTTTCCAGGCAAACCTGTATGTGGGGCTGGTGGTCATGTGTGCCTTTGTCCGTTTTGATACTCAACTCATTACTGAAAAGGCTGAAACTGGAGATAAGGATTATATCTGGCACTGCATTGATCTCTTCTTAGATTCTGTTACTCTCTTCAGAAAACTCATGATGACCCTGGCTATGAAGGAGAAGGGTAAGAAGAGAGAGAAGAAACGAAATGCCCACCCAGCCTTTCCCAGTTGACTTCTTCTCCTTCCACCCCTCATTTCTTCTTTGCACACATTACAGGTGGCATGTTCTGTGATAATGAAAAGCATCAGAAAAGCAAAAAAAAAAAAA
>VSMD01092470.1:0-30793 GCA_008750895.1 Mirza zaza | reverse complement strand
CCCAATACAGATACTCCACAGTGATTTGAAGGCCATGAGTACAGTGTCAGAGCCCCGGGCTGAGCTCAGTGCCTGCTATGAGACAAACTCCTCATTTACTGTCTGAGGGTTAAATGTGTGACATGAGTAACTATTTAGTGAAGTCAGCAAGAAGAATTTTAATAGGAGCATCTTATTTCTGCATGTTTTGTTTAATATTCAGAAAACACTCAAGGCTGAATTCCATGTGGCCCTTCCAGCAACTTTTTAAGATGAGCAATGAGAATAACCTCACTGTTGTGAATTTCTACCTTAATTTTACATGTATAAAAGGAAGCTTCCTGGTAAGCATAGTTATAGAATTATTACTAATTATAAATAATGACTAGGATGTATTATAATTACCACTAATCGAGACACCAACAATTATAAAATGTTAAAATGAAACCGGTGTCATTTACTTTAAACCCAGGAGACACAAGTCTCTGTGTCCCGCAAAAGCAGGGCACACATGTTCAGAGAAACATTCACACACTGAGAGATGAGTTCTCCATTTTAACTGCCAGATCAGCATCCCGTGAGGGGCTTTCAGGCCTTACCTGTACCTGGGAACCACTCTCAAAGATTCTCACTTAAATGATTGGTAAATGGATCTGGTCATTGGTATGTTATTTTTTTTTTTTTAATCCTAGCTGAAATTTTTTTGTTAAAAAACAAAATCCTAGCTGGGCAGTCAGGGATGAGAAACCTCTGCCTTAGAACCAGTAGATGCCCTAGAATCTACAGGTAGAATGACTTTGACTTTATCTCACTACTATCTTGGGGCATATTGGTTAATCTACCCAGGCCAGAAGGCCAATGTCTTGTGCTGTAGAGATTTCGTAGAGGATGTCCTCAGTGGGGTTTAAATACACATCTGTGTGTGTGTGTGTGTGTGTGTGTGTATATGTGTGTGTGTGTGTGTGTGTGTGTGTGTGTGTCAGGTTCAATATTCAGAGCACTGGATACAAGAAAAATGTTGCTATGAATGATACCAATGCCCGCTTTTGTTTAACAATAGCGATATGACAGAAATGAGAGGCCAAAGAATGAAAATTGACCAGAATGTTTAACAATGAAACTTAAAACCCAGTATTATTTTTAATGCGGGGAATATTGACCATCCAGCCTTCCACTCGGCTATACCAGAGTTTCATTCTATGACTTCAGAGCTAGTTTCACAGTCCCCTCCAGCAATACTAGCTGGCTACTATTTTTAATTGACTCTACGAATTCAGCCATGGGTAATTTTTAGAAGGAAGAAGATTGCAAAGAGATGAGATGTAGCCTAAGGAAAAAAGTAGAATATGAGAGTGCTCTATGGTGGTCCACAGGACTAATTTAAATGTACAACCAGCTGAGGCAGATCTAGATTCTAGATGGTCGGCCTATGAAAACCATCTTTAAAGATGAGGAAGTCTGGTGATACAGGAATAAAAAGAAAGACCATGGCATATGCTATTCCATCGTGTCCAGTTGTGGTTAAAGCAGAATACACTTCTCTCTCTCAAATCTCAATCATATATTCAAAGAAGAATCCAAACACTCTTATGATTTTGTCGCAGAGGAATGGAAGATTCAGAGCAATATTAAGAAGTTCCCAGTCGGGCACGGTGGCTCACGCCTGTAATCCTAGCACTCTGGGAGGCCGAGGCAGGAGGACTGCTTGAGCTCTGCAGTTCAAAACCAGCAAGAGCAAGACCCTGTTTCTACTAAAAATATAAATGGCCAACTAAAAAGATATAGAAAAAATTAGCCGGGCATGGTGGCGCATGCCTGTAGCCCCAGCTACTCAGGAGGCTGAGGCAGAAGAATCGCTTGAGCCAGGAGTTTGAGGTTGCTGTGAGCTAGGCTGATGCCACGGCACTGTAGCCGGGGCAGCAGAGTGAGACTCTGTCTCACAAAAAAGAATAAATTCCTCTCTAGAGACCTCACACCCATTGCTGATCGAATACCCTGTATGTGAATGCCCCTAATGCTCCTAAGCAGAACCTTAGTGTCTTGAGCCAAGCCAACTGTGTTCAGATTTCACCTCCACCACTTAGCAGCTCGCTCACATTATACAACTTTTCTGTTGCCTCAGTTTCCCCATCTATAAAGATGGAGATAGAAAGAGGGATTGTAAAAGAAACTAAATGAATCAATACATAGGTATGACACTCGGCGACTTCCCGGCATAGGTACGAGCTCAATCAATGTTAGGGAGTAGCCTTTGCAATCAACATTCCCAAGAGTCAAGACAAACATAGCCTTTCCACTGGCCTCGATCATTGACCATTTCTTTATTTTTCATAAATTAATAATTCTCTAGTCTCCCTCAAAGCCTTCCCAAGTCAAACAATTTTCCTGGGAAAGGTGACCTTTGCAAAGAAAATGGGAATGAACTTGCAGATTTCTCAGCAAGGTTTCCCAAACTTTCTCATGGTAAGAAGTAGCTGGAGTCATGATTCCTCATTGGGGCACCTGCTGTCTAGAGCACAGCGAGAGCAGTGTCCCCTTGAGCTTGTCGATAGCCACGTCTGGGCTCTTGTTAAATGTATAAATTACCAGGTCTCTCTTCTGGAAATTCTGATTGAGGTGATCAGGATCTCAAAACCCAGGAACTTGCCTTTAACAAGCATTCTAGGTGATCTGATGCTCACTAAAGTCTGAGCAAAAAAAATTGTTTAAAAAGTATTTGAAGTAATTCTTCAGGGAAGTTTTATGAATGTTGGAGTAGAAGGAGAGGTTGAAAATAGGAGTGTATGGTAAAAGAACTGGTAAAGACAGAATTAGATGCAGACTCTGAAGGAGAAATGGAAAGACCCACGCAAAGATGATCTTAAGTAAGTCCATAGGCGATGGCAAAATAAGAGGAAGAGGTGGGGAATCCAATACAGAGAGTTTGACATGGTAGCCACCATGGGCCAGCTTCTCTTGGAGAATAAGGTTTAAAGTGGTTGGTTCTCCTAGCAGGCATCTGTAGCCTTTCCTGGACACAGTGTCAAGTTTCTGTGGTTGCATTCTCAGAAGTCTAGGTAGTGAGGTTGCTCTGGAGGCCAAATACAAGTTACAAAAAGAAGCAAGAGTTGCCATAGATTCAGTGATTCCACTCCCTTGCATTTGCGCCATACCACTGCTTCTCGGCTGTGCGCACATGTGAGAATCTCCTGCAGAGCATTTTCTAAACAGCGCTTTCCAGATCCTACCCTGATCAGTTAAACCAGAACCCACAGGGGGGAGGCCCCACCATCACCACGCTTTGAACCTCTCTTTGTGAATGCAGGGAGCGGCCAAGGTGGGAGCCATTCAACTCAAACTGAGAACAGTAGCACATTAAAAATCACCTGGAAGTCTATAACAACTGGCGATGCCTGAGACCCACTCACAGGGGGGTCTCCGTTTAATTGGCTTTAAGTGTAACCTGGCCACCAGAAATTTTACAAATGCATCAGATGTTTACAGTGTGCCACCAAGATTGCTAACTACTCAGCCAGACCTTCTTTATCATCAACAGCCAAGGAACAAACCAGTGTGCTGAAAATCGGGTGCATTTTTGAAGTTCAAATCCTTGGGTCTGTGTTGAGAGTAGACGGCACACCGGGGTCAATGTAAAGAAACAGACCCTGGTACAGGCTTCTTTCTCCTCCTGGGAGGTGGCCCCACCGTGCAGAGCACACCTGCATTGCTCTGATCATTTAATTTTTCCTAAATTTTTGGGGGGAATAGCAGACTCCTCAGCTACATCATTAGTCTCCTTGATCATCTCTCTCTCTCTCTCTGGGCATTTGGGGTAAATGGCTTTGTGGAGAGGGTCATAGATGATCCATTTATGGGCCTTCTAAGTAATTTGTCTTAAAGTTCAAGGTAGGAGAAACAACTGTAAATAAAATTGGCATGGCATGGTTGATATAGACACCAATATGAAATCTGTGCCTTAGAAGTCTACCAGAATGCCTGACGTGTGGGCCACCCCAACCTGTCTGTGATTTGGCAGGCATTTCCTAATAACTGCACTTGGAGTCAGTTGATGAAAGCGTAGTTGGGTGGGGCAATCATGCAGGTTGAACTCATGCAATTAATGAACTCTATAGAAAGGCACTTTCCTGGCTATTTCTGGGATATGATGGGGTGGGTGGTTTACGTGGATTAAAGAAGAGAAGAAAAAAAACATTTTTGTAACTCCTTTGGCATTGCTGTGGAGTCCATGGCGTAATCTTTTAAATATCACTATTGATAACTCATTGGGCTTGGAGGTAGATTTGATTTCATAGTCAGAAGTCACCCAAGCCAACTGCTTTGAAGAGGGTGAAAGGGAGCAGTCCCTTTTGTTCAGAAACTTGCTCAGGGATCATAAAGACACTGTGGGTAAAAAAAAAAAAAAAAAAACAGAAAGAAAGAAAATATATAGGTTACTAAAAAAGAGAAAAGAGGAAGGAAGGAAATGGAGAAATGTTAGTTTTTTTTTTTAAGAGTTAAGTGCATAGTCTCAAAAGCATGTTTTCAAGGGTACCATTGTATATTATAAAATTCTGGAATAATTAAAAAACAGGACTAATATCTTTATAATCATACTTGTAGGTTGTATTTTAAAATGTTTTCCTATACAATCACCATTTTATGTCTGTGTTGGTTACTTCTAAATGGCTTTTCTCATGTTTAACAAACCTGACAGTTCCTTAGGGGAAAGACAGAAACGGAACACAAGCTAGCAATATCTTCTAGGGTTAGGTAGTATGAATCGGATAGAGCAGCCTAACTAGTTAAGTTCTGCCTTATATACCTCATAGATATATGAATGCCTATTTCGAAGAGCTTGCCCCCTTTGGGTAAACCAGCTCATCATTCTTGGTTCTGGTAGTGTTCTTATTGTGGGCACCATGTAAATAGAGTTCCTTCCACGTACTTAGTGTACCTGAGAAGAGTACCTGTAATTAAGAGAAGTGTACCTGTAATTAAGAGTGCCCATGTCTTACCACCCCTTGTGTACATCAAAGGTGGTGAGTAAGGCAAAACAAATATCCAACCAAAATATTTCCTTTATTTTCAGGGATATTAATTTTATTGCTCCTCAAACTTAGGGAATCTGAAGCCAGATGTTGATGGGATTCAAAAGGTCTGTGTCAGAACAAAAAGACAGCAAAACTCCAATGACAGGGACGCATTGTTTTAAGAAAGGTGATACATCACTTAGTTGTGACTTTTGTTATGTGGAAGAAAAGCATTTAAAAAAAAAAATACTATTCTCCCAGCATGTATGATTTCGTTTAGATTTTATTGTAGAAATGACTGGAATTTTCAAGTGAATGTTAAATTCTAGGGGAATATTCAAATGGCAGCTCTATTTATATTCCAGGGTGTATCTCTTGCAACAGTGAAACTTTCCTAAGATGTTTTAAGAAATGCTCAATCACTCGATACTGTTTGAAGCATTGAAACATTTCAACAAAACCAATCACACTAAGACCAAAAAAAGTGCATCTATCTTGGTTCTGAATATCCATATGCACAGTAAAATCTAACAAATGAGAACTCAGAGTCTCTCTAATGCTGCTGTTGAGGCATTTAAGAGCCTAGCTAACCTCACTGGGCCGTTTTTATAATCTCCCTGACATAGACATGCTTATTTCTAGAGAAATAAACAGTACCTCTGAATTAGAACACATTACATCCTGGAACTGCCACAGCTAGAAACATCTTAAGAGAGTTTTATTATCTTTCTGGGTTTACTAAATCAAAGTAAAACAGCATTTTCTCTTTATATTTTCTTTTTAATACAGGATCATTAAAAATAATTTGGCAAGACAGGGTTTTTTTTCCCAATTGATGAGTTCTCTTACCTTCTTTACACAGCAAGCCTAGTTTGATGAGGAAATTATTATCCATACCACAACACCATATAAAATTCTTTTTTGAAATGACAGCATTTGGTTTTCTTTACCTTTAGAAAAATTTTTGATATTATAGTATAATAATAAAGTCTGGAATTTTATAATTTTCCTAGCTAGCTGTAGTATACACCCTTTTTCCTTATCAGTAGTCTATAATTTTTTTTATAATCTCCTTTTAGCATAGACATCCATATAAGTACAATTAGAAATGCTCTAGCGTTAGAAACATATCCTGGCATGATGTTCTGGTAACACATAGCATTAATATTTGGTGCAACAGCTTGTACATGGTCCATATTCTGACATCACCATGATTTCCTTTAAGAGGTCCCCGCATGCCTATTTCATGATCTTTCTAAACCCTCTAAGTCCAAGGTACATCAAGCACATTTCCTTGCAACATCCATTCAAACGCACCCCCCTTCCCTCCCCTCATCTGTACACATCAAACCAATTGGCAGAGAGCACATCCCCCCCTGAGCGAGCAGTATTGTGAATTTTATCTTCTCTTCCAGAAATCAGTTCGTCTTCGTTGCAGCAGATGAAATTTCTTGTAACACCTCTGCAGGTAACAAACATTGCTACTTCTTGATGCATCCATCCAAGTCTCAATATCCTTTTTTTTTCCCCTCCTCCTTCACATGCTGCAGTTGGTCACTCTAGAAAATTTAGTTTAAAAAAAAAAAAAAAAGGATCATATATCTGTGGAGTATAGCTGGCGCCTTCAGGCTCTGCCATATAAGAAGACATTAGGCATTTTGCTAACTTTGATGTTTTATTTCTGGTTTTAATAATCCATGGACCAGAAAAGTAAGACTATATTGGATGAATCCACAATAAAATCTCACAGTATAATCAGTGATTTTATGGTAAAATACCAAACAGGGAGATTAGGAACACAGATGTGTGACTTCTATGTTTTCTTAACGTATTATGTTTGGGTTCACAGAAATTGATATGTGAATTATTTGGGATCTTTATGGAATATTATAGGCTGTAAAAGACTGAATTTATAAAGCTAGAGGCATTAGGGCATATAATTATCTCTGTCTCCTAAGAAGGGGATCTTCATTCCATTAGCTAAAGGTCCTCTATTTCCTTTCTCTTAAAACATATCTCAAGTAGCAGGACTTAGAAAAAGTCTTGTTTTTGAGACCAGGACTTTGGCAATTGGAAAATGCATAGTTGCATGATGTTTCCATCAAAATAATGCCTGTCTTTTTGCTTTGATGTGGTTCAGAACAGTTAACTTTGAACTTTCATTAGCATGGGATTACTTGATTAAATGCCAAGATAGGTGAGTGCCTTAACTAACAACAGATCTCTTTTGTTTTTCCTTTTTTAGTTTTTTTTTTTTTTTTTAAGCCTAAACTAGGACCAAAGCAATTACCAGGAAATCTTGCCAGTGTTTTGCTTTCAGCCAATGAGGGAGGACATTACCGCTCATCCCTGTGTAGTTGAACATGTCATGACCTTCAAAAACACACACAATTCAAATGAACCTTAGAAACAGACACTCGTCTGCTACCTTTTACCAATGCAACAGTAAAGGAAGGCTTCTTTGCCGATGCTTCACACCCTGTTTAGAGTCTTTGGTGACAAGGGATCAAAAGGAGGACAGAGAGCTAGGAACTTGCTCCCAGCCCTCTCTTTTCTGAAAGGCAGGGTCAGTTTTATTTATATAGTCGGTCTCAGCATTTATAAGGGTTTCAAGTCTTACCGGGTGAGTTCAAGAGGTATGCATGCTCTCATTGTAAAGTAGTGGCACACTCTATTTCTATAAAGCCCCTGTGGTGATGCCCTGTTTTCATTCCTGCTTAACCTCTAGATCCAAGTATCTCTGCTTCTCACTGCGAGAAGTGGCGACACCCTTAACCCTTCGCTAATGCCTAATAGTAGGAGAGTGATGGTTAGTTGCATTGTGAGGAGTGACAGGTGAATGTTCTGGGATCCAAGAGTCGTTCAACATGTTCAGAGCCTTAGTAGAATGGCGCATGCAACTTAAGGGACAGCCTGCTTGGGATGGGAGTGCTGGTGGGAAAGAATTTTGATTTTAAAATGTTAAAAGGCATCATTTGTGGATATGCTGGTATTTCCAAGCTTCTACCTTCCCTGTTAGACCCTGGGCATGTTCCAGTGTGTCTTCGGTTATATTCTGACATCATGGATCACACATGGAAAAGGTACAACCTAAAAGGTAGATGGGTATTGATTTTGTCCCATGACTTTAACAGACTCTGCCTTGTAAGCAAGTGATCCACACACACTATTCCTAAAAGAAGTGACAGAAAATGAAAGTCTGCATGAGTGTGGCAAGCGTTTCCATCTACCTTATCTAATTTAGAATGGCTGCTGAGTAAATTCCTAATGAATTGCTATCGATCACATTTCAAATTGAGAGAGATATCCCTGTTCCTTTGATGGCCATATTAATAATATGCTGTATGCTTCATAAGGTTCCATTTGAACTCTGAATTTTGAATCAAGCATGAAAAAGGAGACACCCGTATCAATCAAATGTCAGATGATCTTCCAGCCAATCCACCCTCCTCACAGAGTGATAAATGACACCTGCTCGGTCAACAAAGGTCATGACTCGTGGCTTCACTGAATGCCTTTTAGGGCATTGGTTCTTACATGCTAGAAAAACCCAGCGCACCCCAAGCCCCCATTCTAAACAGCGGAGTTGTCAGGAGTTTTCACCTTGTAAAAACCACCACCACTCCATAGGGCAGGTCTATTGAATCCTGATATCTACTGGACATCAGGATTCAACAAGAGACAGGTTCTGTATTTTTAAGTGGAGAAAGAAATCAACGAGATGCTTAAAAATTTCAGTTTGGAGACTTGATGGATTTTATATCTAAAATTCTTATAAAAATACATTACCATCACAATGCTGCCAACAGTGGATGTGCTGGCCAGACAGAGTTTTGTCTGTAGCTTAGGCTGGAGATGGTGAAATGAAAATCGTTAGACAGTAGCAACAGCAGCGCTTCAGGGTTTTTCTTTCCGTTCCCCAAGGAAAAGTGATGAGTTTTACTTGGGATTTTTTTTGTAGAGGATGCCAAAATGTCTATTCTGCTTTTGCTAGCCACATAAATGGTTTTCGTTAGCATTCGTGGTCTATGAGACTGCATTTGCAGGGACATTTTTCTTACTCGGTTGCTTGAACAATGGTATTCGTTGTTGTGTTCTGATTTTGTTTGGGTTGCTCCTGAGGGACACGTGCCTTCTCGGGTATCGCTGGATGGAATCTGGCCTTTGAACCACAGGACAGACACCACCTGGTGCGTCCACCTTGCACACTTGGATAATTTCTCATTCTGTAACGTTAAGAACCTTAGATGAATTGGATTCTGTAAGATACAGCAAAGGGGGCAGAAAATGATTTTTCCTTCTTTATAGACTAGAGGTCTTCCTGCCTCTGTGATTCCTTAGGACTTTTCCAGGATGGGCTAGGGATTGTAGTAGTGGCTGAAAATGGGTCTTGTATGAAAATGGAAGTTGAAAAGCAAGCCACTTGTTTTGACGAGTGGCTGGAAATTCATGTCAGTCGGTTAGTATCTATGGAACCCCTGCTGTGTATCAGGAACTATTCTAAGCCCTGGGGACATAACATTAAGTAAGTCAGGAGAAGCCCTCCACCACGGGGCTTCCATTGTAGTGGACAGCAGATCCAAAACCCTGTATATGAATAAGTATGTAGTATGCTTGCATAGGAAGTGATGAAATAGCTGTAATGAATCAAGCAGCAGGGAAGGGATAGAAAGTAGGGTGTGATGTTATTTTGTAATGGACTCAGTGATCAGGGAATGCCTCTAGGAGCAGGTAACATTTGAGCAGAGACCTGAATAAAGTGAAGACGTGAGCCAAGTAACATGCGGCACGTGCAAAGGCCCTATGGTTGAGGCATGCTTGAGGTTTCCAGGAGTAGGACATCCAGCGTGACCAGAGCACGGGAATACAGGTAAGTATTTTAGAGATAGTATCTGGGAGGTAGCCAGGGGTCAGAGCAAGTTAGGAATTGGAGGCTGTGGGAAATATCTGGCATTTTAAGCATGATGGGAAGGTGTTGGAGGGTGAGTATGATCTGATTTATCTTCTTAAATGATCAGTTGGGCTGCTGTGGGGAGACCAGCCTGCAATATTGCAAAAGCAGAAGAAAGGGCACCAGTGGGGAAGCTCTTGCAGCTGCCCCGAGAGGGGTGACCACAGCCTCTCTGGACAGCTGCAGATGGCTGTGGAATTGCTGAGACGCGCTCGTCTTTGAGGTGTATTTTGATGGAAGAGCAAACAGGATATGCTGGCGGATTAGAAATGTGCAAGGTCAAGACTGTGTTAAACGGCCACTCCCTCTGTGTTGCTGTGAGGGTCTATCAGTGATTTCCGTGGCGTGCCAAGGCTTCTAGCGACTGTGGAAGGAAAGCCCTTTATCCCTCAGCTAATTGTCCCTTGTATGGGCTTTGCTGGATTCCTCCAGGGGTAATAAGTTGCTGTCATTTATTGAGCAAATTCCGTGTGATAAATTACATATGTGTGTGTGTATATGTGTATATATAATTTATAACAGCTGAATGAGGTAGGTGTTATCTCTGTTTTGAAAAGTAAAAAAAAAAAAAGTAGGTGTGCCCAGGCCCAGAGACGTTTGGTAACTTCCCTGCAGCCACGCTGGAGTCCCTGTGCTACCAAAGCTCTTTCCACTGGGCCACCTGCCCCCACATGCTGCTATTTCCCTGACCTTGGAACATGGACTTTCTGCCTCCAGAAGGAATTCTGCTTTTTCTGGCTATGTAGTCTTGCTTGAGGAACACTAGTGTGTGTGAGTTGGAGGACAGGCTTGTTAACATTTTGAGGAGACCTCCGAGCGCTAGGTTTCTCTCTAATGGTTGTTCCACTGGAGGTTTTTTTTTAACTTGATGTGTCCCCTTCCGGCGGCAGGTGTATGTTTAGTGCTGGGCGCTGGCTCAGGTGTATGGGCGGTGGGAGCAGATGCCAGGTTTCGGGGAGCATGTTTTGCATTAAGGGAGATGTGGGGGTAGCAAAGTGTATTTTAGGTCAAGTCACCAAATGCCTCTTTTTTTTTGCTGAAAAATCAACTAAAATAATAACCTGTTCCCTGAACACCACCAGACAGTTTGAAGCAGTCGTTTTTTACCACAAAATCGAAGGTGGGAAGCTCCCAGCCCCCCTCCCCACTCCACAGAGGGGGTATGTGCTGGGGTTTCGCCCAGCAGCCAAGCCTGCACCGTGCCAGGACCCAGAGTGGTGACCAGAGAAGCCAGCCTGGGGACACACTCCTGATG
Source organism: Mirza zaza (assembly GCA_008750895.1). Taxonomy (NCBI): domain Eukaryota; kingdom Metazoa; phylum Chordata; class Mammalia; order Primates; family Cheirogaleidae; genus Mirza; species Mirza zaza. The sequence goes on along the minus strand of VSMD01092470.1, from coordinate 19,599 downwards.
AGTATTGGCTGCTGCCATGTGGGGTAAGGGTGGGGGGGGGGGGTCTTCAAAAAGGCCTTGGCCAGATGAACCCATCTGCACAAGCTGCTGAAACTGTCCCCATGGGACAGGCTGCTATGCGGTTCACTAAGTAATTGTCAGAGGCAATACGTAGCCAGTTCAGGGGCATAACGGGGGGCCCCCCTACCCCCTTCAATCCCTGCTTCTGAACCTGCATGCAAAGCTGCATTATGTTTAGAATAAATTTCCAAATTGGCCATTCTTCTAATTGATCCTTTGGTGAGTCTCATCTAATTGTCTTCCCTGGGTGTTGGTGATCTGATTATTCAGCAAGGTTGTCATGGAGCAAATTGATTTGTGGTTAATTGGTCTGTTTCCAATACAGTGTGATGGGTATTACAATAGGGGACGTGCAGGCTGCTGAGAGCGTCTCTATCCAAAGGATCTTTGCTCCAATAGCAATGCCTTTATGGAGCGCTTACTGTGAACAAAACACAGTTCCAGGTGTGTTGCGTGCAATAATGATACCCTATAAAAATTGTCTGTAGCTTTAACTTTTACAAGTCAACTGCTATCTAGGTAGGTCTCAATTAACCTGAGTGGAAAAGTGCTATATCAGTGCAGAATTAACAGGAACAATAGTTCTCCAATTTTAAAGGAGTGCATAAAAAAAAAAGTCACCTGGAGCAATGTGTTACAAATGCAGGGTCCATTTTGTCGTCGTCTTCCCCTGCGATACTGATTCCCAGGTCTGGGGAGGGAGCTTGGCAAGCTGCAGGCTCCTGAGGGATGTAAACACCACGCCATCTCCTGTGTGGGCTCAAATGTAGGCGGGGTGTCATGGTGATTTCAGAGCACAATGGGACCTTCTTGGTGATTGTGGTACAGCGGCAGTAGACACACAGTGAAACGGAATTTCTAGGAGGAAGGTAGCTTCGAGTTTTGCATCAAAGAGCCTGTGCCTTTATGAGAGGGGACATTCCAGAGCAGGGGCACTGCACGGCCCCCAGCAGGACTTCCTGCGTCCACTCAACTCCCAGGGAGTGGTTGCTATCCTGCTCTGATGAATCCAGGATCAAGGTTCTTCCCTCACGTCTGCTCGCCCACGGGTGAAAGGTCTTTGCCTTCTGGATTCCATAGGCATTGGGTTGATGTGTGACAGGGCATGTGCATAAGTCCAGTGGCTTCCCATGTAGCAGCTAAAGAGCCCAGAAGATGCTTTCCCTCCTACTTGTGTGTGTGTGGGGGGGGAATCATGGGGCTGAAAAATGTGCTGATTTCTGAAGATAATCACTTTAAAGCTAAGGAAGTGAGCAGAAATCACATTCAGAAATTTCACAGCCAAGTAGAGATGATTCCAGATTGTTTTCTTTTTGCTTATGTCTCTTTTGGAAGTTTTGCTGTATTTGGAGCTGTTTTCTAGGTGGTATTTACAGTTGTGGGACTAGTTCTGTTCCTCTAACCTTTGAGAAGACAAGGGCTTGGTTCTCCCCCCACCCCGATTAAAAATAGGAGGAGGATTCCCATAGTGAACATAACTGGCCCACTGAGATCCAGAACTCAGTTGACCCTCCATCGAAAAGTGAACAGGAACATTCCTGAGCTAAAGCTCTGCTCTTAATTCTTTTCAAATATATCCAAGTAGTTCTCATATATTAATACATTTGGGAGGGTTTTTCTCTTTCCTGTTGCAGCAAACCCGGGTGTGTAGCCTGAGGTCTTGGGAATCCTCCCAAAGGATGAAGCACTGAATGGCCCCAATCCTCCATGCCTGGTGGGCAGAGAGAACCTCTCTTTGCCATCATGCTTGACCCCTGCAAGATTTTCCCCAAATCTTGCTCATTGTCTTCTCAAACTGGTACACGTAGTATTGGGCCAGACCTTAGAGCCTGAAAGTTATAGGGTTCTGGAGACTGTGCATCCTGCACGTTTAATTGCCATGTAGTAGATGTTTATTTGCATGAAGGTAAGAGACTGACTGTTCATTTCAGCAATCTACTGAGGTGTCCCAAGCCAGGAATTTGAAAGATCTTCTGACCCCACAAGCTGAGGGGACCTGTCAGTCAGATTGTACAATAGCAGTGAGGAGTATGGAATAGTTGAGCTGAAAAAAGTAAATGCCTGTAATGTTTTATGATCGGAAATGGATTGCTGTGCCAGAGCTAATGGAAGCAGAAGCCCATGTACCCTATCTGTGGTCTTTTTCTTCTTCGCTGATACTGGCTATGACTTCTTCCGAGAACTGCTGAGAGCAGAGCGTGAATGCTGGAACACGTGTTGTAGATATGTTCCCTCTGGGTGGTGGGAAAAAACCAACTGGTTAGTAACAATGCTAAACCAAAGGATTTTCCTTAAAAAAAGGTCCTCGAAACATGATGACTATCTGGGCAGGTTGAGAATCCCTTCTTCCTGGATTTAGGTTAGTTTCTCCCATCTCCCTGGGTATCTTGGACTGCCCCAAGCAGGCATCTGTTGAGGCCCAGACCCCAGCAGGAAAGTGAAAGAAACAGCTCCTAGCTGAACCATGGTCTGCAAAATAGCATTGTATTTGGGCCCCCATATTTATGTGGTAAGAGTGTGACTTATTATCTCAATGAGGGGACACTATAGCCCCTAAGGGCATTGATGGGGGCCACTCGCTAATCCCTGGTGAGGCATCCCACTGGGAACACATCTGTGCACCTTCTTGCTGCAATCGGCCTGTGAAGGACGTCTGTGCCACCTTGTGAACTTCATTTGAAGGGTGAGCATATTTTCATCATCTGTCTGCCCCACAGGGATGCCCCCAGCGATCTCTGGGACAGAAGACCTGGGAAGACAGTACTAATGGAAGACTAAAAGTTCCCAGGAGCATAAAGGCTCTTAATTGAAATATAGAGAATAAAATGTAGTTAATTAATTGCATTGTTCTTACTGAAATCATGTGACTGCTAAAACCTAGTGTAGGCTAGCAACAAGAGCCTCTGTCTTATCTCATTAGTATCCCGCTTGTTTCAACTAGATTTAGAAGATGTTAATAAAAAGTAGTATTTACATGTCTCAGTAGACAAAGTAGAAAACATGAGTTCCTATTTCCCATTCAACAGGCTCCATCCTTATTCATTTTGCTCCAGTATAACCTTAGGTTCAAGTATATCAATTTATACTACATCTGTAATGTGATCACTAGAGCTCCCCGTGATCATCTTAGAATCTCAAAGTTGCCTCTACAGACCAAAAGTCCAGCCAGGATTGAGAGATTCGTCTGTGAAATACCACGTAAGAAGCGTGTATCATAATCTCCTGTATCTGTAGATGGGTTTAAAATTTATCTGGTTTCCTTTCCTGCTATGTTACCAATGAGGCTCAGAGGGGGGATCTGCCTGACTCCCAGGAGCAAGGACATTGTAAAGGCAGAACTCAAACCTCCATCTCCTTGCCAAAAGCCCTGGCCACGTTCTGGTTTTTACCCTTCTGCTAAGGTCAAGAAGGTGATGTCTCATGATGGTTATAAGCTGTGGCAAAGCAGTTATCTTTTCTTTCTTTGTTTAAAGGGTTTTGATTAGTTCTCAGGGGATGACACTCTCTGTATTTCCAGAGTCCTCAGAGAGGGCACTGGAAAGAAAGACTCTTTCTCCTGCTAGATTCTAGGGATGCAGACAAGGGGTGTGAGCGTCCTCCCTTCACCCCAGTGCTAGACAGAACAGATGCAGCCCCTGTGGGGCTCTCAAGAGAGGTACATAATCGGGTAAAGAGAGAAGTAAAATTATTAAAGATTGTCCACATTACCTGAAGGGTTGGAGACAGCCCTTGAGAAGCAGGCATCTCTCTGGGAAGGTGGCCATTGATCTGAAACAAAGGATGGCAGGAGGTAGTTCGGATGGAGGGTGAGCAAGTGCCAGGACCTAAGAAGAGAATAGATTTACATGTGTGTCTAAGAACTATCAGGGAGGACCCTGTGCCTGGAGGAAGATGATGGAGAGAAGGGCAGAGGCTACTCCGGCAAGTTTGGATTGTATTCCAGGGTCAAAGGAAAACTACTGAAGGGTTTTACCCAGGGAAGTGATAGGATCAACCTTATCTAGATCTACATTTAGATGGATACAGAGAAAGGATGTAGGGATGGGCAGATAGACTTGAGTGATTTGGTAAATGGGTGTTGGTTTAAAGGAGTGAGAGTTGAACAAAAGAAATGAGATTCAAGGCTAAGCTGGTTTAGATCAACTACTCAGGGCTTATAGTCAGGGTACTTATAGTGTGCATGGATTGAAGTGGACCTATTTAAGCTTTCATCTGAGATGGCTGGGGGGACAGAGAGTGGCCTGATTGCAACTCTGCCCCACCTTGGCCTGGGATGGAGGATGTGCACGTAGCAGGGCCATCCTATGACATTTAACCATCGCTCGCGTTGAAGTCCTAGGGAATGACGACGGCTCTGCCTAGCCAGCTCGGAGGACATCCGCTTGCTGACGTGCCCAGCCTCTCTGCTGCAAAAGCAGAGCTCCCGTCCACATCTTCCCTAGTAACCTTGTGTCTAAATCCTAGTGTCACACAAGGGCGTGTTTAGAAATTAGCATTTGAAAAGAAGCCTCCTTGCCTTCAGTTTGAGCTGACATGGTCCCTTTTCCTCTGTGGAAATGAAATTTATTAATCATAATAAAACCATCGGATTCTGAAGGTAGAGGTCACCCTGAGGAGACAAGGAGCCTGGCTCATTTGCGAAGAATAGTTCAGCGCTGCCGGGAGAGAACACTGCCAAATTGCCACCTTGGGTTTCCCACAAAGGTTGAAACGATGCCCAGTAAGGATGCACCATTTAAGTATGCAGTAGGAAGAGGTGGGGGCTTGTTTTCATTACATACCTTCAGCCTGCCAGTATGTCATCTCCCCCAGAAAAGGAACTTATTGCCATAGTAAAACCTGTCCCCAAATTCAAAAAATTATCCTCAGCTTGCATCTTCACACTCATTTTGAAGGAACACTATGCCCTGGCCTCACTTAATAAATTCCCAGAGACTTTCAGTTTGCCTTTGTGGTTTCTGTCCTATTCGTGTAAACCACCTGCGTTAACAATAACCCTATGAACGGGTTTTTCTCTAGACCAGGGGTCCTTAAACTTTTTAAACACGGGGCCAGTTCACTGTCCCTCAGTTTTTTTTTTTTTAAACTAAACGGTCTATGAACAAATTGCTATGCACACTGCATGTCTCTTATTTTGAAGTAAAAAAAAAAAAAACGGGCAAAAACACCCGCATGTAGCCCGAGGGCCGTAGTTTGAGGACACTTGCTCTAGACGAATGTCGGAGTTGTGCACCCTTTCTTTACCCCTATTAGTAGCCACTTCTACTACAGTGAGCAGAGGCCCAGGTCTCATGAGCAACCTCCACGAATATACTATTCCTTCAAAAACTTTATCATTCTTGTCCCACCACACACTCTGCCTTGGGGTTGACTATTCGTTAGTTTCGCTGAGAGAGGAAACCTCCACTCCCACCACTGCTTCTGACGTTCGGGAGAACTCTGGGCTGATGCCAGAAGCCTCACCTAGACCATTTGAGCTCAGTGCCCCTCTGAAGCAGGCTTGATGGGCTTGGGATTTAGGACGTGCCCAGGGCAAGCTTGGTACAGTCACTTGTCTTTTTCCATCGGGGGTATAACTTGGAGTCTGAGTTTACAAAGTCGTCCTACACCCAGCTTCCCTCCCCAGTATGAGCAACCAAGGCAGACCCGTCCAATACGCGCTTACCCACCAGCCACAGAAAGAAGATGGGAAGGAAAACAAGATTGGGGAAGGCAAGGGGTGAGCACATGCAAATTGGACTGTAAGGGATGGGAGGCGAGATCGAGGTTGACAGTGCAGACAGACCATTTCTTCTGGCCTTGTTCCTCCATTCTTTAAAAAAGCCAAACAGGCAGAGTCAAGAGCTGTTGAAAAGCCACAGAGACCCCACCCCCTTGGCCATGCACTGGTCCCCCAGCTGCTGTGAGTACGGGTGCTGATGGAGGACAGCGGCTCCCTTCTCCAGAAAATTGCCCTCTGCCAAAGGCAGCCACTTCCACTCAGTGGCGTGTCCCGTCCCCCAGCAAAGCTCACAGCTCATGCTTAACTTACAGGGGCTTTAAAAAGCCGCCCCCCCCCTTGCTCCAGAGCCGGGCGGCACCAACCCTGGTGTGCAGCTCTCAGAGTCAGGTCGAAGCCATCTGTCAGCTCAGACCGCACCCTCGCCCGTCGTCTTTTCCTCGCTCTGACCCCGCCCGCGCCTCTCCTCCTGAGAGCGCCTCTTCGATAATCCGCCTGCACGGGAACTCCATCTCACGCTCAGCTTCCAGGGAACCGAACCTAAGGTTGCCTCTCAGCTCTGATCCGTATCACAACAGCCCTGTTCAAACCACCTCCAAGAAACTACCCGGCAGGCCAGAGGAGCACTGGCACACGCTGCCGCAGAACACGCGTGCAAGCCGCTCCCAGAGAGTCAAGGCTCGGTTCTGTCTAGAGCTGCGAGCCAGAGCGAGCAACTTAACCTCTGAACCCTGATTTCTGATTGGTGGCGATGCTCATTTGCAGACATCCTCTGCTGCTTCATTTTTATTCTAAAGCCTGTGCTGGAAAGCCTTGGCAGTGGAGGGATAGCAGAGAGAGAAAAACTCGAAGATGAGTAAATGTCACTGAGATACATTGTCTGCCAACGTCTCCCTTCCCAGAACCTGGCCATAGGTGGAGGAGGTAGAGGTTCTGGGGTAAGAGGCCCCAAAGCAAATCGGGCTCTAACTCTTGAGTGGGCTGGGGGGGCCCCACAGACCCTCCCGGGGTGTTTTCATTCAAATCCACTTACTCTTTCATGTTCGAAGAAACGTTGGACACGGACTGCACAGACAGGTTCCCTTCGCCCTTTCTGATCCATCCTCTCTCCACTGTGACAGCTAAATCAGGAGAAAAAGGCAATCTCCGTTGAGTATAACACATCCTCTCAGAGCTTTCTAAAAGTCCACTCTTTCAAGTCGTTTCTTCTTGCCTATCTCAGTCTCCGAGGTAGCCACGTGAGCGGCGTAGAAAAAGCACTATGGCATGGAGGGAAGATATATGCGTGCGCGCGTGGGTCTATATGTTAAAGATACCAACACGGCCATCCACGTTAAATGCACAAAACAAATGCATTGTGCACAGACGGAATTTTTTCACGTTTCTTATTCCAAGATGAATAGGCGCCCCGCCCCCCCCGCCCCTCACACACACTGTCTTGGTATTCTGGATTTTATGATTCTCATTACTTTGTCATTCCATGTTATGGATCAGTCTTCACCTGTGTTCTCCTTTCAGTTACGGACGAGTTTATGCTGCCGACCCCTACCACCACGCACTTGCTCCAGCCCCCACCTACGGCGTTGGTGCCATGGTGAGTACTGGCTCCTCCTCGTCCTCACTTCTTCCTCTGCTTCCCTTCCCTTCCCCCAGCTGGGACCTCAGTATGGGTTGACGGTTGATGTCCTCTCACTTCCCCTTAATTGAATTTGTCTCTTGTGCTAACAGCAGCTAAAATGCCACATTAATCCTCCCAGTAAACTTGATAAATGTCTTAATTTCTTGGCAATGTAGTGCATGTAAGTTATTATATTTCTAATTTTGCAAGTCTCACCTAGCGGAGCACTTACCTTAATGGAATAATTAGTCATTTTGATAATTAAATCCATCACTAACAGAATGCAGTGTCAATGCAGAACTTTTTTTTTCTTTTTTTTTTCCCTCCCTTGCTGCTCATTCACATAGCCCCAAGGTTCCAGCCCCAGCACAGACTTCAGAGGAGCTAAGCTGCACACTTCCAGGCCTCTGCTGTCAGGCAGCTGAGAATCTGCCTGCCTCTCCTCCCCTATTACAATTCATGTTTAAAGTCATAGTCGCCCAGGAAAGAAAATAGAGAAAGGGGCACACTGTGTGTGTGTACCTAGTACATAAGAAATTAGAAGGAATCAGCTGGGTTTGGGGGTTGTCTTTTGTTTTTTCTTTTTTTTGGGGAGGTCTGGGTTTTTGTTTGGGGAGGGGGGAGGGCAAACATGGGAGGTAAGGGCGGGGTGAATTTGCCTGTATTTGTTCAAACTTCTATGCACTAAAACTCTTGAGTACAGTAAGACGTGCCCATCACGTGAAAAGCATATGCAATCATTACAAAGCTTTGGCATGCAGTTTTCTGCTTGGATCAAGAATATCAGTCCTTATCCTACAAATAAATCCCCCTAGGCATTCGTTGGGATCGCCAATACTTTTAGAAAGAGGAAATGGTTAAAGTGCCACCACCTCGTAGCCATTTAAAGCCATGGCCAGACAATTCCCCTGAGCTTGGTCATAGACATTCAACGACGATTTGGAAACATCCTGTTTTGCACAAGCTTAATTACATCGAGCAGTTCCTCTGTACAGCTCCCCTCTCCAGATCAGATTCCGTACAGACTGCCGAGCCCAGCCAAGCTAAGACGTAGATTGAAATTTTCACCCCGACTTTGCGGTAGGCAACTCTCCTTTCCAACACATTCCTCCAACGGACGAGGTGTTGAAGCAGAGTTGAATTACTACAGTCGGTAAATCTTCTAAATGCAACCTGGAGTGTATACTGAGCTTCCCCCGAGGGAACACGGGGTTAATTAGTGAATCCAAGAAACAAGCAAACAAAATGAGACAGTGCAAATCCTTCTATTGTCCGGTTTGTGTCGAGAGTCCTTTTAGCCAAGAGGACTGGCTTCGCAGAATTAGGTTTGACAGGGAGTTGCTTTCTAAGGAGCTATTGGGGAAGGTCAGGACTGGCCCTATCTTTAGTTCTCCAAGAATGACCTGGGGTGGGTAGGGGGTGCCTCCATTTCGGTTGGTTTTGAGTGTCTATTTTTCACATTAGTCTTGATGATCCACATGTTGCAAAAGGAAAATGTAAAAAACACACCCCTCAAATTGCTTTGTTTCAGAATGCTTTTGCACCTTTGACTGATGCCAAGACTAGGAGCCATGCTGATGATGTGGGTCTCGTTCTTTCTTCATTGCAGGCTAGTATATACCGAGGGGGATACAACCGTTTTGCTCCATACTAAATGACAAAACCATAAAAACCTTCCAATGTGGGGAGAAAGGAAGCTTTCCGAGGCCTGAGTATTGCAATACATGCAGTAGCGCATCATTTTAGCAACTCTAAAAAAAAAAAAAAAATTAAAAATAAAAAGAGGAAAAAATTACATTTTTTATCTTATACCTCAGATATTTTGTTCTGTGTATTTTAATATTGTGGGTCTTTAATTTCTGAAGGTTCCATAGTTTGGTTGCTGGCTGTAGGAGTTTTTGTGGTTGATCTAGAGAGATGCTAGATATGAAAAAAAATAAAACTGGTTTAGGGCCATATCCAGAGTGCTATATTATGTAAATGAATTATATATGCTGAATATTAAGCTACTGGGGGTATCAGCTGTTTGGGAAGAGTGTAAGTGACTATAGTAGTCATTTTTTTTTCCTGCATCTGCATTATTTTATTTTGCGAAATGGGAGGTTGGGAGGGGCTTAGGGGATTGGAATTGGGGTTTGGCTGAAAGAAAAAAAAATGTAGTAACTGACGAATCTAAACGACCCACTGCACCAACAATCATGTATCAATGGTTCTAAGTTACACATTGCCAGTTCAAGCCAAAGGTTCTGTTGTTTGGGGAGGGCTTCTAGTAGCACTTGCGCAACTGAGTCGAATGAAGCTGTGCAAACCCACCCTTTAAACCATTCCACCCGGCAGTATTCAGCTTCTTAACCAGCCGCTAGTTATTCAGGCAAAAAAAAGAAAACCTGCTAGTTAGGCCATCAACAAGCATTCTTTTTATATTTCTTCCAGTATAATAAATTATTGATATCATTGCTGACTTTTATATTATGGGAGGGAAAAAAAATAACATTAATAAAAAGGTGATAAAAAGCACTGTTTCTATTTTTTTCTTTTTTTCCAAAAAAAGAAAGTAATAAAAACTTAAATTCTTTGTACCAGTTGAAAAAAAAAATGTATAAAATTTACATCTGTGCAGTGGAGTTGTTAAGTTCTAGAAACAGTCTATGAAGAAGCTTTAGTTTTAGCCTAAGTAGAACAACTGTTAGAGACAGACGTATAATTTTTATGGAATTACACGATAATCATATTCGGATTTATAGAAGCATTTTACAAGTATTGCAATCATTGAGTAGAGATAATCATGGTATTTTCATCAGCTTGGTACTTTTTTCAAACACGACTGCGTTGTGTGAGCAATCTGCAATTTTTCAGTCTGTGAGAGCCTGCCCTTCCGCCGCCTCCCGGGCCCATCTCAAACCAGTTATCCACAGTTTTGTCTCCAAGGCCCAGGACATTTGTCAGAAGGCGGGCCCATCTCAAACCAGTTATCCACAGTTTTGTCTCCAAGGCCCAGGACATTTGTCAGAAGGAAGCAAAAAAAAAAAAAAAATTTAGATCCATCTTCTTCATCNNNNCCAAAGCCCCCCCCCCCCCCGCCCCGCCCTTTCCTGGATGCAGGGCTAGAGTGACACAACCGAAAAATTGCAGTTTGTCTATTACTTCTGTTTGGACTCTTTCCACGTTGTCCTGTTTACAAGTTAACCTAAGTCGGGGTATCTGTCACGGGTCTTCCTGTTTTTGTATTTAAATAAAACACGCAGCAGCAAGCTGTCCCTGAGTAGTTTTGCTGCCATAGTTAAATCCTCATGTGTGCAGTGCAGGCCCTGCGGCCCACACTTTAGTAAGTTATCGACTCACCGCTGTGAACCTGCCAAATCCGCTGTAACAACTCTGCTTTAAAAACAAAACCAAACAAAACTGGAAAAAAAAAAAAAAAAAGTGTTTGTGATCCAGCTTTCTCTCTTGTCATCCTATGTGCATGCCGTAAGATGATCAGTTGGATATTACACCATCAATAAAGTTTCGCAAGATTTGAAAACAAAGTTTCTGTAGCTTCGATATCTAAGATTATCGTTCTCTTAAAAAGAGAAAAACGAAAACGAAAAAAAAAAAAAAAACAAAACAAAAAGGGTCGGGGGGAACTGCTTAGAAGCCAGAAGCATATAAAATGCTCTTTTCACCAAACTTATGTGGGTGGGGGAGGGGCGGGGCAGAGGGGGTGTTTTATGGCATCACTAAGACATGCTCAGTGCCCCCCGCCTGGGAAACGATGCTATGGCAACAACGGGTACCTGGTTGATGTTCTTAAAGGAAATACATTATCAAGATGCTATGGCATCCCACTCCGGAGGGGAGAAAGAGAGTGGGGACAGGTGGCTGAGGGAGAACACATAGATTTCTCTCAGTTGCCTCCGATTTCAAAATCCAGAATTTGACATTGTGTTTGGAATCACAAACATAGACTTCTCTTACTGTGTTGGTTAAAGTAAAATCCATTTGCAGTTTTGATTTTCATCAATGAGCTGTACTTTCCCCCATGACTGTATGTAGTTTTAATAAAAGTCATTTAGAGCAAGTGGGTGCCAACTGATGTCGCAGAATCTTCTGTCTAGGCACCCCTCCAAGATGCCAATAAGTCATTTTAAAAATGTCAGAAATGTAAACAGACATTTTGGATTTTTTTAAACAGTAATTATTTGGAATGTTTTCATTTATCTAAATAACTATTGCTATTATGAATTATGGAAAAAAAAGATTAATATCATGTGTGGCATATAGTGACTTCTTAACACACACATCACGCAATCTGCAAACCCAGAAAATGTGTATATCTGTCTTTAGAAATTAGTGTTTATATCACTTACAGTGGTTTGTGAATAAAGAAAACTGGTTTGTAATATCAAAAAAATAAAAGCTTAGTCTGAAAAGGTATATGTGAGTTGGTGTTCTGAATTCTTTTGCTTCTGTGAGTTTCTTGGGTGGGTCGATCCCATTATCCGCTCATGTGATGGCATTCGTGCCCACCAGGGGGCGGGGGTGGGCACTACTCACGTGAGCAGTAGACTGCCCCGGCTGCCAGCACACCAGGTGCCTCCTGGGGGTGCTTGGGTTTTCTGGTTCAGAGGGCTTCTCTTCCTCGCTCATCTTTCTGAGGAAGTCAGTGGAACTAACCATGAATGTTTAAGAAAGAAACTGAACTAAGCTTAGCTATCCTCCAGCATGGAAATGTCAGCCTTTGGTTTAAAACAAAGCAACAAGAAATTGTGCATTTCAAATGAATATAGGGCCAAGGCACTAACACAACTTTTCAAGAGACCTTGGATGAGGAAGATAAAAAAAAAAAAATACTGAGTGCTGGAGTTGTTCACATGCATTGAGTTCTTACTATGAACGAAGAATACTGCATTCTCTTGTTCCTTTTTTCATTTACTTAAGAACCTTATGAGGGTTGAACCATCTACCCCATTTAGTTACTTAAGAATGTCTTAATTCTATGTCATTTACTTAATACTCCTAGCAAGTTAGTCACACACATAGAGGTTGAAAAAAATGTGGCGTCTGGAAGCAGATATTTTAAGTGCATACCCTGCTTTCTGTCACTTGCTGGCTGCGACCCAGGGCAAATTAAGTCAAAGCACTGTGGTACAGAGAATTTCTCTTTAAAAAAATTTATAATATTACAAGGATACAAATGTTTAGGTTACATATATTGCCTTTGCACTGCCCAAGTCAGAGCTACAAGCATGCCCATGCCCCCAGACAGAGCACACCACACCCATTAGGTGTGAGTTTACCCATCCCCTCCTCCCTCCTGCCCGACACTGTATAAACGTCACTTCCCTATGTGGACATAAGTGTTGATCAATTAGTACCAATTTAATGGTAAGTACATGTGGTGCCTGTTTTTCCATTCTCATGATACTCCACTTAGAAGAATGGGCTCCACCTCCATCCATGATAATACAAGAGGTAGTTCACCTTTTTTTTTTTATGGTTGAGTAGAACTCCATGGTATACATATACCACATTTTGTTACTCCACTCATGGATTGATGGGCACTTGGGTTGTTTCCACATCTTTGCAATTGTGAATTGTGCTGCCATAAACATTTGAGTGCAGATGTCTTTTTCATACAATGTCTTATTTTCCTTTGGGTAAGTAGTGGGATTGCTGGATCAAATGGCAGTTCTACTTGTAGCTCTTTGAGGTATCTCCATACTACTTTCCACAGAGGTTGTACTAGCTTGCGGTCCCACCAGCAGTGTGAGTGTTCCTATCTCTCCACAGCCATGCCAACATTTATCTGAGGCCACACAGCAAGCAGGTGACAGGCTAGGATTCCAGGGTGTGCATCCTTAACCAAAATGGCATGTTATCACCTGTCCAATGAGAACTCTCCACATGAGAAGTTTTGAGTGCCACTGTCTCCCAGTGCTCTCCACACTGCAGGTTGTCTTAATAGTGAAAATCAAACCATTTCAAGTAGATTTAATCATCCCTTCTCTGAGAACTCATGATATACAGGACTACAGGTTAAAATCAACTTTTACTGCCCTGTGTAAACTGATGCTTAAAGATAGCATCACCCTTATTTTATCAATGAAGACAACAAGGATCCCTGTAGATCATATGATTTGCCCAAAGTCATGTCCAGCAAGTGTAGAAAAAGCAAGTGCCACAGGAAGACCTAACCCTGAAGTCTGTGCCCGCTTCCAAAAATTTTGCTCCATTATTCATGATGGTGGTGGTGGTGGTGGTGGTAATGTTAAACTTGGGTTTCTAGTACTCTCCTAGCAAAAGGTACTAACTTTATCCTCACAGGTAGTGAGGAGGAGTTTCCTAAAATATTGGTGTATAAATGAACTGGTTTCCCACTAAACAGGAGGCCATAACTGCATATAACAAAAACAATAGTTTACATTAGAATCTCCAAAAGCACACCCATCTAAAATAGAGATACGCATATACGTTTCATGTGATGGAAAGAAAATTAAAATGATGGCAGAAGTGAACAGTTTCTTCAAAGACTCGACCAGTGGATGCAAATATTTGTCATCCCACTCCCGTCCTGCACCCGGAGTGTGGGCAGAGGTGAGAAACTAAGCCCCGGGGAAGCCCATATGTGATGCATATGCTTGTGCATAAATAGAGGCTGTTATTTGTTTTTCTGTGGACAATTCCCGAGAAGGGTAGCCGTGACCTTATTTCACCTATAATGCAGTTCTTAAAATATTTTAATTAAACAGAAAAACCATTTCCATGTAAAGCATAAAACATTACAGATTTACAGTTCAGAAGCTTGCACCACTATCTCAATTCCCGATTCCCTACTCAACACCCAGACAGCCTTTATTATTTACGTCGTCATCTGAAGGCTGTTTCCACTTCCTGGGGAGCAGTCATTTTTGAAGCAAATGTAGTTCCAGAGAGCATGCATGCACGCACTCACCCCCGCCCCGTGCGTGCGCTCACGTATGTCCCTGATGAGACAGTGTCCCTCCAAATGAGCCACAGACCTCCTCTCTCTCAGAACCTAGTGAGCTTGCTGAAAGATTTCTGGGCCCCTCTGCTTTTAGATTCCCCAGGTTAGCACCCACCATCACCTATCTGGGAGATACCAGCTTCTCGTGAACTTTGTGATCATGCTAATGCTTCATTCTTCCTGCAGATCCGACACTTGTCATGTTGACAGAGCCGACAAGTGTGGGTCTCCATGCATGCATGCGTGTGGGGGGCGGCTGTGTGTGCACATACACACAAGCATGTACCTATACATTGAAGTGTATTCTCAACCTCTCTCCTGCCAATCTGTATTTTTTCCACTAATAAAGTTAAGAATTAGGACTGAAGATAATATTCTCATAAGGGAAGAGAAAAAAAAAACATTTTTGTTGGAAAACTTGAAAAAGCTAATTTGGGGGAGGGGGTTCTTTTAATTCATACTGGATCATACACATCTTATATATCTGAGAGATTTGCATAGATATTCACAAGGTGCAGAATTTTCTGAAGTCCTCATTGTGCACTTGCTCAGGACTCCACCTGATGCTTGATATTGGACCAAGGACCAGCTTAGTTCACAGCACAAAGAGAGTCCTTCAGCTCGTGAGTAAAATCAGGACTTCCCATCACGGCCATCTGCAATCGTAGGGGAGGTAGATTCGGGGTTGTAGAGACAGTTGGCCCCTTGGCTGTTCTGAAACACCTCCTGGGAGACCCCAGCCCTCCCGCATATGCTGTGTGCTCATCACTGAAGAGCCAGCAAAGCTGTGCCTCTGTGGCCTGGATCACGAAGGCTAATCTGACCACAGACAATCTTGCCCAGAGGAGGGAATTTACCAACTATCTCAAAAGGGAAATATTTTCTGGGTAGCGAGGTGGTATTGTGGTGAAAACACTGAGTATTCTTTAAAAACTAACAGGGTAATTTCCTAAAGGGAACAAGTGTGGTAGCTTGCATTAAGAACAAAACAAATAATAGCAGCAGCAGCAAACGTCGTTTAAATGCACGGCCAGGCACACTGCAAAACACACATAATCTACACGTGTATTTATATGCACATAAATGTCTGATCTGTATATAAGGGGCATTTAGAACATCTCCTAACCTCTGTGTGTCAGTTACCTCATCTATAAAATGGGAATGATAACAGTAACTACTCATAGGGTTCTTATGATAATGCGATGCATTAACACATGCAAAGCACTTAGCCTAGCATAAATCACTTAGCCTCATGTATTGCATTTTTTCCTATTATAAATCATTTCTATATCCATCTACATATTATAAATATAGCCATATATATTTTATGGATTCAAATATACATAAAAATCAAATGATATATATATTCCTTATCTATATGACATATACTTCATGCTATGTTTATATGGAGAGCTATATCCAATTGCATACATCTAAGTCTCTTTCTATGCATGCATGGTTACCAAATATCATGTTTTATTTTTGTGCACTAACATACCTACAATATATACATTGTTACACCATAAATATTTATGCTAATTCTCATAGAGCACTTAGATGCTGACCAGCAAACGGCATTTATTGCCATTACCACCATCATTATGTTCCTTAGTCCTCACAGCCTGACAAAGGTAGGTCCTACTGATCCTCCATTCACCTGGAAGAAATCTGAAGCTCAAGCAAGGCTGGCGACATGCCCAGCGTATGAAGTGGTAGAGGTGAGTCGTGGGCACCGGCTAACCCCAGAGTTGCTGCAGCTACCTGCCAGACACCGCTTAACACGTGCCCTGGTACTTAATCTTCCCAGCAGCCCAGGTAAGCAGTTTGCCCCACGTCACAGAGCTTAGAAGCTATTTGAGCTAGGAACGAACCCCAGTGTTTTTTCCCTTTATTGCACACTGTACTCAGAGGTCTGGCTTTAAGAACTGCCTGGTGAGCAGTGGTTTGGATGTGGGGTGCCAGGAGGGCTCTGGAGTCCACCTTTGAGTGCGCACACAGCCCACCCCTCCAGTGATTATTCCTCACGGAACCGAGGGTGTGCCCGTGACTTTGACATCCGACCTCCCTGACTGAAACGGACAGCTGGCTTGGATGGTGTGTTGCCTGAATGAAGCAAAAAGTCAGTGAGAGCAAGAGAATTCCCCAGGCTCAGGGGGGAAAAAAAAAAAAAGAAAGAAAAGGAAAAATAATGGCTGCAGGTAGAAAATAGAAGAGCAGAGACGCAAGAAGTAGGGTAATGGTGGTGCTGTGGGCAGGTGAGGGCTGCAGAGCCCACAAAATGCAAATTGGTAGCTCATCAGCATGCAGACTCCAGCAAGCCTTAAAAAGAAAGTTAAACCCCTGCCATCCCTCCCTCCCCTTAAAAAAAAAAAAAATCTGCCTTGAAGCAGACAGCAATAAAACTACAGGCCAGAAAAAACGAAGCCCTCATGCTCCCGTCTGGAAAGTCAAACTTTCTGCAGCCACACCAGGAAGTTGTCTAGTACTGAAAACCAGGTCAGAGGCACAGCACACATTTCCACTTTTATCTCCCCCAAACACTCCTAGACTGGTGAGCGGCATTGAAATTCATTACTGCAAGTAGGATTCCAGCACCGGCAGAACCGCTGCTCGGCTGGATGGGGCTGTCAGCGGAACTGGCTGGCTGCTGCTGTCTCCTTTTTTATTTTCCTAAATTGCATGACTAGATGATGTATTGTTCTTTCTGCTATTTCCCTTTTTTCAAAGATCTGTTCTTCTCCTCTCACCCCAAGGACTGTGTGAGCGAGAGGAGAGAGAGGAGGAGGAAGAGAGAGAGAGATGCACATGCTTTCTGAGAAAAAGAAAGAGGAGGAGGGAAGAAAACCCCCCAAAACTTTCAATGTTAGTTGCAACACTCAAATACTGAAATTCAAAACTGTTTATGCCCTAGAAGCAAAACATAAAATCCTTTCCTGAAATCATTTCTCCATCACTTAAAAACAAAACAGAACGACTCATCTAGGCTGATAGGCAATAGATACTTGCTATTTGCATTAAGCCATCAAAGATTTAGACATGCAGCCTCAAGAATGGAAAAATGGGCAGCAAAATGTGGCAGAGAGGGGTCTTTTTCCTCTTTTTGGAGACAAAAAATTTCTAGATGAACCTGAGTTTGGATTCTGCCCCTGCTCTCTTCTACCTTCCTCAAAGCTGTGTGTTCTTAGGTAATTCAGCCTCTCTGGGACTCAGTGTTCAAACTGGTGACATGCCTCATCAGGTTTCGGTGAAAATTCAGTAAGAATGTTTGGGTTCTGGAACCCAAACCCTCCACATGGAGGAAAAAAAAAATCAACCTCCATGTTAAAAAGTGAGACACTGGGTTTTATAACTACAGGAGGGATTTCCGAGGGAGGTGGAATTTGGAAAATCAGGGAGGCTGTTCGCTTATTAAAACTATTCTTGGAAATTTTAATGGTGCTTTGGAGTCTGTGTGTATGCCACTGGCAACCACTCAGGAAACCTGGGAGTCCGTGCTTTGGGTTTGAATATCTACAATGCATATCCACAAATGCATAGAGGCACCAAACGTCAGAGCCCCTCTGCCCCGTGCACAAATCTCAGCTCTGCCACTTGGTTCTCAGCTAAGACACCCAACCACATGAAGCCCCCACACCCTCTGTAGGAAAACAGGAGGGAAATAAAACTACCTTGAAAGCTGATGGTCAGAAAGAGGTGAGCTCTGTGCCCAAAGTGCTCCGAACAGGGAAGAAGTGCAGGAAATATTCACCCTTCTTTCCTTCCTTCATTAGCCTCAAGGTATTTTTTTTTTATCCAGAAATTTCTGTCACTTTCTGGTTTACAGGATTTAAAGTAAAACAAAATGCTCAATGCCAATGATATTAGCAAAAACTGTTATAGACATAGATTTTAGGGTTAGACAAAATAAATCGTAGAGATCCCTGATGCCACAGAATATAGGCAAGATTCCAAACCAAACTGGAATCACAGAGAAAGATGTACCTGAATATTTGGTAAACTTTTAAAAAGGTCAACCATTTGAGTCCTCTGCCACCAACTTGGGGGTGTTCTCTTCCAGGAGAGAACACTGTATCTACCCATGTCCATATGCATCTGGAATTGGGTTGGGGAGGGGAAGAGAATCAATCCAATCCCTAAAGGCAGCTTGCAGCAGCAGCCTTTACCCTTGGGATAAGAGGTCAACATCTCATCCCCTAGACTTCCCAATGGGTCACAGCCATTTTCTTTAATGCCCCAGCCCCCAGCCTCTAAATTCCTGGATGCCAGGACCACAAAGGAAGCAGATATTCTTGATCTGACAACATTCACAAGGATGCTGTGACGACGCCCAAGGTGTAGGACAGAATCACCTGCTGGTGGCTTTGGAAACCAAACCTGCCTCCTAGGACTGGACTGTTGCATATGCACAGGTTTTTAAAGATAAGAGTTAACGTCCAACATTTGAAAATGGGAAGGTTTTACAGAATTTCTCTCTTGAGAAGCGGGAAGTTGGGGAGCACAGAGCCCACACTCTGTCCTGGTGACAGGCAGCTGAAGCTAAGGAGAAACTGCCTCCTTAAGATAAGAGAGCCCTCCAGTCCTCCTTAAGCTCAACTTTCTTCCACGGAGCCAGCAACTCAACTAGGTGCTGAGTTGAGAGATCTCTGGTCTCAGAGCAGGTTTATTGCGAAGAGATACTCTAACCCCACTGGCAGACAGAGGACAGAGCCAAAGAAGGTCATTTTGTGGACATATGGTCACTTAAATCCATCCTGCCTACACAGTGCAGAGGGGAGGAAGGGAAGGGAAGGGAAGAAAAAGACGCTGGAAAACTCTCTTCCCATTCTAATTATCTAATTTCTAATATTACAAATTTGGATACTTTGCAAATTCATGATTTCCTTCTCTAGTGATTTATATGTGGCTTGTTATATTTAAATTTTTTAGCTCATGTTTGATTTTGATTTTCTTTCTTAGCCGTGCCATCTCTGGTATAGATTCCCTTCATGCTTTCAACTAGCACTGTCCAACAGAAATATAATGCAAGGTACATATATAATTTTTAAATCGTCCCGTAGAGAACTGCCAAAAAAAGTAAAAAAAAAAAAAATAGGTGACAGTGACATTAATTTTAATATATCTTGCTTAACTGAGTATACCAAAAGTATTATCATTTCAGCATGTTATGAATATAAAAATACATTAAAGAGATGTTTTACATTCTCTTCTCCATGCTAAGTCTTTGGTATGTGGTAT
>VSMD01092467.1:0-27422 GCA_008750895.1 Mirza zaza | reverse complement strand
TGCAGATAGAGTTAAATATTGATATCATACATTTAGACTGCTGTTCTGATTGTATTTATCTTTTTCCTACATCATTTAGAACTTTTATTTCCCTGATTCAATTTTTGCTGCTGTGAAACAGCTCTGATAAACACTAAATATTAATTTCAATTAGCTGGATTGTACATACTTGCAGATTTAACAAAATTTTAGGGAAATTGAAAAAGACATGTAGAATTTTGTTCAGTCTTCTGCCAAGCACGAATAGTTAAGATATCTGCTCACATCAATTTTGTAAACACATTCAGTCAAGATTTAGAATTTCAGTCATTGGCAGGTATCTATGCATTCATAGATCTTCTAAAGGTCCCAGGATCACTTTTAAGGGATTTTTATTAGTTTAAAGATAAATAAAGTCAGCTGAATCTACATGTCTCTTGTTTTATTTCTCTATAAACTTGAAAACAGTAAATCTGCAGATACTGTGAGGCACAAATTATACTGTCAACCTACTGTTGCTATGGTTATATACTCCCACTTCATACATTACCAAGAGTCGATCACTGATTTAAATTTTTTAATTTCTATAGTTAAGATTTACTGCATAATATAGAATATAAAGTTAAGTTAACATACTAACATTTCTCCTTTGGAGGAAATTTTAATCCACTTCAGGATGCATATTATCAAGATACTTTCATATACAGGATAGCCTAATTTTATTTGTTTAAATATGCTTAACATGCCCCAGATTGCAAATGCATCCAGTCAGTAATATCACTGTCTGTATGTGGAAGACATATTCCCATGGATCATATGTGAAGATGTCAATAAGCTTGCATTAAGCCACCTGCTTTGTAAGTGGATTGATTAATAAATAACTTATATTTCTATTGTCTTTGTGTTTCATAATTAGTTTTTATAAATCAGTTTACAGTAAACATCTTGGAATTTAAAAATAATGATCTCACTCAAAATAACATTTGCATAACTTGGTGTTTATATTCAGTTATGGCTACTTGCCTTTTTTTATATTAGTAAATGTTATCCTGTAATACTTATCAGTATTAACATGCTTCAACATATAGTATGTGTGCAGATGGAGGATGGATTATGGTTAAGAAATTTGGATATAAAATAACATTTTAAAAAAGTATACTTGATTAAACTGTAGTTGTAGGTGGTCAGAGGAGAATAAAGAAGAGAGTGACTCATGTCTGCCATCTTAGGGGAAAGAGCAAGTAGCCTATCTTCCTTCAAGTAGCCTGCAGTGGATGTAGTACTTTGCCACTGGATAACGCTGAGTCTGTGCCAAGGATTGAAGAAATATAAGTAAAAGGGGGGAAATTCTGTACGATGGAGTCGTCTTGATGTTGCCCCAAACCCAAGAAAGCCCAGGTGGATTTCTCTATTTTTTAATATTCCATCAGATTTAGATGCACAGCCTAATTGCTACTGATTTTTTTATGTAGGTAAAGCATCATTATTTTAAAATTTATTTAACACAAATATTTATGGCATAAACCTGAGTTGTTAATGCAGGAGCTTATTAAACTGCTGCCATTAGTTACAGAAAGATGTGATTAGTAATGAACAAAGTAAAGAAGAAAATGATTTTGAACATTTTAACTTTTTGTGCTTTATTTTGGTGTCATCCATATCCTGCTGCATCTTATATGTCAAAATGAACATTTTAGTGATAGCCGTCCAAATGCTTAAAAACTAAATTTCTTTTGTCAGCAAGTCTTTATTTTTATTGTTAATATGCAAGTGATAAACTGATATTTGAAAGTTTTTTCTTATTCTAGTGACTTTATTTTGGCTTCTAGCACACTTTAGCATTTGGACCAAAACAACTGGCGTAAAGATAACTGTTTTAAGAATGAATGTTATTTGTAATTAGTTGACACACTGAAATTAAAATATAAACTCTTGAGGACATTTTATTATTAGTGCTTCATTAATGGAAATCGTTTAAATCTGTAAAAAATATATCTTAATTTCTAACTTCCAAAACCTCTGAGAACACAGTAAAATTTTTTTGTTTATTGAAGATTTTATGTGTCAAAGTATTGGCCACGTCAAGGTTGAAATTCTGAGGGACTATCTTCTCTCAGTCATAGATTTTAATCACTTTCTTGAATTAAGAATATATCCAAACATCATTTCTTACTAAGAAAGATGTTACTAACTATATTTTGTCATTTGGCCTACTGTGAACAATTTCTTCTCTCCTGTATTCTGTACAAATTCATGGACCACACACGATTTTTGGAGTAGTCAAATTTGACTACTTTGGAGTCAATCAGATTTGGATTTTGAATTGTGCAACTTCAAACAATTAAGCTTTCTGAACCTAAACTTTCTCATCTACAAAATAGAAATAAAACCTCCCTCTAAGGTTATCAGAACTAAATGAGATAATGAATGTAAAGGACTTTGCACATAGTACATAAGAATATACGTTCTCCTATGCATATTTCACCCCACCACCCAAATCCCCTTGCCTTTGATAACAAATGGTAGCATAGCAAGGTGCTGAACCATAGATCAGTTTATGCTGCTAATTTCTCTTACATTGAGTCCATGCATCTAATTACTACATAAGAAGGAGCAATCTTCAGCCTTTATCTAATGGGTTAGAATTTTTCTTTTACGAGAAGGATGGAAGATTCCAATCACATGTGCTTTCTTTCCCTTGCATTGCAATCACAGCAAGAGCATAGTTGCCCGTCAGTAGCATTCTATGCTGTGCTTTAGGCAGCCACTGCCAGTGGATCAGAATTGGCCCAGGATATGGAATGCTTTCTGACCTAAAATTAAATTTTTGCAGAGAAATTAACATCTAGAACAGGGGTCCTCAAACTTTTTAAACAGGGAGCCAGTTCACTGTCCCTCAGACTGTTGGAGGGCCGGACTATAGTTTTTAAAAAAACTATGAACAAATTCCTATGCACACTGCACATATCTTATTTTGAAGTAAAAAAACAAATGGACAAAAACACACCTGCATGTGGACCATGGGCCATAGTTTGAGGACGCCTGATCTAGAATTTCTCATTCTCTCATCTCTCCAAATAAACACATGCTGCTGAGCTGCCTATGTTGTTGTGTTTTAGCTGCCTCTGGGCTTACTCTTGGGCTGATAGTTATCGCTGAGAGAGAATGGACAGAGCTGGTTTTCAAGAAAAGCTTTTGTATAGCCCAACAAATCACATGTCTCTGAATTCTCTACCATTACTAGAAAATGGATAATCAGATCCACTAAATAATTTTTATTGTGGGCTCTACTGAATCACTTTTGCTTTAGGTAGTAATATTCAATATGTGTGAGGGGGGAACCTTAGGAATGTGTAAAATTCTGTAGATTGTTATTGATATGTTGTGCTCTGGATAGTAAGAATTTGGCTTCTGTAATTACCTGCATAGCTTGTAACACAACTCAAGATGCTCAGATTTCTAATCTGACAGTTCAGAGATGACCTACCCTTCCTCTCGCATTTCTGGGAATTCCTCCATACTATATGAGACACTCCAAACCTGTTATCCTAGGAATTCTGTTCTTTAGATTCTCAAGAGCCTTTTTATAAAAAAGGCAGTTTGACAAGGAAATTGGAAGAGGTGGTAATTCTCCCATCCACTGCTTTCCAACCTACCTTTAAAAAGGAATGAAGAATGCCTTTCATTGAACTTCTATCTGCACTACCATAGTATTAGTATTTGCTCAAAGAATAAGTTATGATTTCCCTGGGTTCTTAGACTATAATAGCCACATACTCCCCAAAGTATTATTATCTATTGCTGTGCAATAGTTATCACTTTGTAACCTACAACTTAGTGACTTAAACATCAAACATCACTTCAGTATCTGTGGATCAGGCATTCAGAAGCAGCCCAGTTTGGCAATTCTGGTTCAAGTTCTCCTATGAAGTTACAATCAAGGCACCTGTTGGGGCTGCAGTCATCTGAAGGCTTAACTGGGTCTGGATGATCTGTATCTTACATAGTTTACTAACAGGGCTGTTGGCTAAGAGAGCTCACTTCCTTGCTACATAGGCCCGTCCATAGGGCTGCTCAAATATCTTCATGACAGGGTAGCTTGTTCCCTGGTAGCTTGTCCCAGAGTGAATGATCCCAGAGAGAGCCAGGAGGAAGCCACAATGCCATTTTGTTTAACCTAGTGTCAGAAGTTATACTCTGTTCTGCTACATTAGAAGAGTCACTAAGTACAGCCTTTCCTCCAGGAAGTGAAGTAGTTTCCACCATTTGAAGGAAGGTGTAGCCAAGGATTTGTGTACACATTTTAAAAACACAGTAACACTCTTATCCCCTATGTGAAGACCCAGTTTTAGACATCTAGACTTCTGTGGTCAAAAATTCCGTCAGACTGGCTTTATTTAGACCTTTCTGAGGCTGGCAATTATGTCAGATCCATGGATCAGTACCGGAAAAATGTACGATTTCTTGTGCCATCAGTAAATAATCAAATGCCACAACATCTGGAAAAGGCAAAGGCACTCACGTTTCCCATACAAAAAAAATCTACCAGAGTAACACTGAGAATCAGAGTTTACAAATGATTATAAATCCTAGTAGCTACTGTGGTGTTTTCTTAAACTGACTTCATGAGTAACCAAGATCATATAAGACTATTCTAACAAACAAAAGGCTTATTTGGTGCAAGGATCAGGAATACCCCAGGTAAGGGTATCTGTTACCTGTTTTGTAACAAATTACCCCCCAAATTTGGTGGTTTACCCATTTATTTGCTCACAGTTATATGATTTAGGTAGGGCTGGGTGGGCATATCTAAACTTCCACTGTGGTATGGGTGCGTTCAGCTGGGACCTCGAGCAGAATAGAGTGTCCAGTATGGCCTGCCTTACATATCTGATGCTTCAGCTGGGATGGCGGGAACAGCCGATGACTCCCTGGGAATTTCTGTCTCTCAATGTTGTCTCTCTAGCAAGGGATAGCTAGCCCTCTTTACATGGTGACTCAGGGCTCCAAGGGAGAAAGCAGAAGCTGTCAAGCCTCCCACGATGTAAGCCTGGAACTGGAACAGCAGCATTTCTGTTACATTCTGTTAGTTAAAGCAAGTGATAAGTAGCCTAGATTCAAGAAGAGAGGAAACAGACTATAGCTGCTAATAGAAGGTGCACCAAAAATACTGTGGCCACCTTCAATCTACCACAGGGAGTTGAAACATGCCCCATTGTTTTGTTAGAATGCCTAATACAAACCTGAACGCGTTGAATTCCCCCTAAACCAAAGGTTTACATATAGAGAGGCCTGTGTGCAAAATGATCTATGTTCTGAAGTAAAATTGTCAAAGGAATCAGTACTGAAGATACTTTCATCTTCTTAGGCTGATACTTGCGGAAAAAGAAATTTGTGAGATGGAGATAGTTAAGCATTTCTGGCTCTTTGCTAATTTTTGTGTAATTTAGAAATTCTTTCTGCAATATTCTTGATAAATATTGTGATATTTAGTTTCATGTTTCGACTTGACTGGGCCATGGGGTGCCCAGACATTTGGTCAAACAGTATTCTGGGTGTATCTGTGAGGGTGCTTCCAGATGAAATTAACATTTGAATCAGTACTTGTCCTCTCGGGTGTGGTTGCCCCCATTCAATCAGCTGAAGGCTGGAACAGAGTGAAAAAGCTGATCCTCCCATGAGTAGGGGGAAACTCCTACTTGCCTTCTAGCTGGAACATCAGTTTTTCCTGCCCTCAAACAAATACCAGCTCCTGCTGGGTTTCAAGTCTACAAACCCTTTTTTTTTTTTACATTGAGACAGAGTCTCACTTTGTTGCCCAGGCTAGAGTGAGTGCCTTGTCATCAGCCTAGCTCACAGCAACCTCAAACTCCTGGGCTCAAGCAATCCTGCCTCAGCCTCCCGAGTAGCTGAGACTACAGGCATGCACCACCATGCCGGCTAATTTTTTCTGTATAAGTTGGCCAATTAATTTCTATTTATAGTAGAGACGGGGTCTCGCTCTTGCTCAGGCTGGTTTCAAACTCCTGACCTCGAGTGATCCGCCCGCCTCGGCCTCCCAGAGTGCTAGGATTATAGGCGTGAGCCACCAGCGTCTACAGCCTTTTGCCTGGAACCACCACAGGCTCACCTGGGTTCCAGATTGCAGATCTTGGGACTTGCCAGCCTCCATAATCGCATAAGGCACTTCCTTATAATACACACAACAGGCGCACATCCTGTTGGTTTTGTTTCTCTAGAGGAACCTTACTAACAGGACAGGCCTTCTAAAAGTTCATGGACAAGTGCAGATGTCTTTTTTATAGAGTGTCAGAATAAATATAAATAAAAAAATTAAGATAATTAATTTTATTTAATAAAAAATAAAAGTTCATGGAAAATTTGTATTATGAAAAAACTGCCCTTCACGTCTCTGGTCCTGGCCATTGACTGTCTGCGGATCTGCAACGGAGGGGCGCGCGGAACTGCTCAGTTTCCTGACCAAGAGGAATACGCAGACGTGCAGCCCCAGCACCCAAACCTGCAGCGACCCCTGCTACAGCAGCCGATTGCCCCGCAAGGCTGTGGGCGTGGAGCCCGCAGCGGCCGGCAGAGGCGTTGGAGGATCCGGCCAGAGAAAGCCGGCCACCTCCCACGTGCAGACCACCGTCCGGCCGCGGGCGCCCGGCCACGCTCAGCAGCGTCAGGCGTATGATCCCCAAGAACCAGAGCTGCCCGATCTGTGATCTATGCATGGCCCCAACCACCGGCCCGCGACGTCCTGGGCAACCAGAAGCCCGTTGTGGTGAAGAGGAAGCGCACTGCCCCACCAAGAGCTCCTGAGCCCCTGCCCCTAGAGCAATAAAGAGTCAGCTGACTTTTACTCAACCAAGAAGAAAAAACTATGCATGGATTTCAATTTTATTTTATTTTTTTGCACCCAAATTAAACCTTGGCCCGGCGGTGTGGCTCACGCCTGTAATCCTAGCACTCTGGGAGGCCCAGGCGGGCCGATCGCTCGAGGTCAGGAGTTCAAAACCGGCCTGAGCAAGAGCGAGACCCCATCTCTACTATAAATAGAAAGAAATTAATTGGCCAACTAAAAATATATAGAAAAAATTAGCCGGGCATGGTGGCGCATGCCTGTAGTCCCAGCTACTCGGGAGGCTGAGGCAGGAGGATTGCTTGAGCCCAGGAGTTTGAGGTTGCTGTGAGCGAGGCTAACGCCACAGCACTCACTCTAGCCTGGGCAACAAAGTGAAACTCTGTCTCAAAAAAAAAAAAAAAAAAAAAAATTAATCTTACTAACGTGTTTAACATGCCTGAGAAGAATAAGACATCAACTTGAAAAGAGCCCCTATCAGAGCAATATGAATTTTGCTAAAACTGAAGCAAGATCAAACGTAATTTATTGTGAAGCTTGCATGGAAGAATGGTAAAATCACTGATACTTTACAAAATAGTCTGTGGGGACAATGTCCCAAAGAAATCAGCAGTTTACAAATGGATAACTCATTTTAAGAACGGACAAGACAATGTTGAAGATGATGCAGCAAGCAGACCATGCACATCGATTTGTGAAGAAGAATTCATCTTGTTCATGTCCTAATTGAAAAGGACCAACGATTAGCAGCAGAAACAATACCAACACCATAGGCATCTCAATCGGCTCAGCTTACACAATTCTGACTGAAAAACTAAAGTTGAGAAAAATTTTCACTCAGGTGCCAAAACCATTGCCCCCAGATCAGCTGCAGATAAGAGCAGAACTTTCAGTGGAAATTGCAAACAAGTGGGATCAAGATCCTAAAGCGTTTCTTTGAGGACTTGTAACAGGAGATGAAACATGCGTGGCTTTGCCAGTACAAATCTGAAGACAAAGCACAAGCAAAGCAATGGCTCCCAAGAGGTGGAAGTGGCCCAGTCAAAGCAAAAGCAGACTGGTTAGGAGGAGCAAAAGATCATGGCAACAGTCTTTGGGATGCTCAAGGCATTTTGCTCATTGACTTTCTGGAGGGCCAAAGCACCATAACATCAGTTTAGGAGATTGTTTTGAGAAACACGGAAATTTAATGTTTTTTCTTGCATCGATTTTTAGCAGAATTCATGTTGCTCTGATAGGGGCTTTTTTCAAACTCATGTTATCCTTCTTAGTGCCTAAACTAGATTCTGTTTAGTATGAGAGTGTTTTGAGAAAGTTAGCCAAAGTTTTACCAGAAAAACACTCAGGAAATTTTCACCAGAGAGTTCTTCTCCACTGCAACAATGCTCCTGCTCATTCCCCTCATCAAACAAGGATAGTTTTGTGAGAGTTTCAATGGGAAATCATTAGGCATCCACCTTACATTTCTGATTTGGCTCCTTCTAACTTATTTTCATTTCCTAATCTCAAAAAAATTTTAAAGGGCACCCATTTTTCTTCAATTAATAATGTCAAATAAAGACTGCATTGCATCCAGCCATGGTGGCTCATGCCTGTAATCCTAGCACTCTGGGAGGCTGAGCAGAAGGATCGCTCAAGGTTAGGAGTTCAAAACCAGCCTGAGCAAGACCCCGTCTCTACTAAAAATAGAAAGAAATTAATTGGCCAACTAAAAATATATAGAGGCCAGGCACGGTGGCTCATGCCTGTAATCCTAGCACTCTGGGAGGCTGAGGTGGGAGGATCGCTCAAGGTCACGAGTTCAAAACCAGCCTGAGCAAGAGCAAGACCCCATCTCTACTATAAATAGAAAGAAATTAATTGGCCAACTAATATATATAGAAAAAATTAGCCGGGCATGGTGGCACATGCCTGTAGTTCCAGCTACGTGGGAGGCTGATGCAGTAGGATGGCTTGAGCCCAGGAGATTGAGGTTGCTGTGAGCTAGGCTGATGCCACGGCACTCTAGCCTGGGCAACAGAAGTGAGACTCTGCCTCAAAAAAGAAAAAAAAAAAAAAAAAAACTGCATTGACATGGTTTAACTCCCAGGACCTCTGTTCTTCATGGATGAACTGAATAGCTAGTACAATTGCTCACAAAAGTGTCTTGAACTTGATGGAGCTTATGTTGAGAAATAAAGTATATATTTTTTATCTTTTAATTCCATTTTTTCACAAACTTTTTCAGTCCCCTTGTACAATTATTGTATCTCTGGTTCTATTCTTCCAGTGATGGAGTTCATTACTTATTGAGAAAAGCACATCTCTTTTTGTAAGCCGTTACAACCATCAGAAAGTTATTTTACTTTTGTAGGGGTTCCTATAACTTCAGTCATAAGGGTCTTAACTCTATGTTCTAAAGCAATGCAAAAATATATCTGGTTCCTTGCTGTATGCTAGCTCTTCAGATATCGTAGGATGGCTATCTTGATTTATCTATGTCTTCCCCAGGTACCCTTGTTTTTGTTTAAACTGGATCTTAAGCCTCTTAATCATTCTTTTTGCCATTTTCTGGATACTTCTAGTTTATTACTATTCCTCAAATTATGATACCTACAACTGAACATCACTCCCACATGGTCTGGATATTACTGTAAGGTTTTTTGGCGGTGGTGAAAAGAAAAGACAGACACAGAGAAAGAGTGGGGGCCAAACCACGTGGCTTTATTACACACTCGTGGACGAGGTTCTGGGGCCCCAAGAGAGGGGGGCCCCGGAAGTCGCCGCAGTTTGAAGGGGCTGAGGCCTTTTATACCCTTTGGACGGGGCTAGGGACTTGTGGCGGGAAGAGCTGGGGATTCTCTATTGTGACCTTGAATGGTCGTAGAGAAATAGGAGGGGCTGGAGGTATTTGTGGAATCCAGGAGCAAATCCAGGTAGACATCTGGGTGTGGTTCCTCTCAGTGGGGCCTGGCAGTTAGTCCTTGGCGGGTCAGGTCACTAAGCGTTTTCTTTTTCTATCTAGGGAGGGGAGGGGGCCACTGCCACCAGCCTTACAATTACAAAGTGTAGAATTACTTCAGAACTCATGTTAATGGTTAGGTCTTGGAGTGGTGGTATTTTCTAAGGGAGTACAGGTTTCCTAAAAGAGAGATGTGGGAACAGAAGGTAATCAGCATAAACTGGAAAAGGGATACAGACTGAAGGGAAATGAACCACAGAGTCCACTGTATTATCCATGAGGGAGCTTGACTCTCGTGTCTGTGTAGCCTGTACACACGTAGGCACAGCTTAGCCCACAATTAGGGTTGTTACCTAAAAGTCAACTTGATAAGCTGATTGGGACATCCCACTAAAGCTGATTAGGATATGATATAAAAATTAGAGTGCCTCATGATTTTTATCTATTGTAATAGAGAATGGGAAATACATAAATAATCAAACAGCATAACTTCAAAAACTCTGAGTCAGTGGTTTGTTTATTTATTTATTTATTTATATAGAGACAGAGTCTCACTCTGTTGTCTGGGCTAGAGTGCGATGGCGTCAGCCTAGCTCACAGCAACCTCAAACTCCTGGGTTCAAGCAATCCTACTGCCTCAGCCTCCTGAGTAGCTGGGACTACAGGCATGCACCACCATGCCCGGCTAATTTTTTCTATATATATATATTTTTAGTTGGTCCACCCTCTTTAGAGATTATTTTATTAAGAAATGTTTTCAAACTCCTGACCTCGAGTGATCCCTCTGCCTCGGCCTCCTAGAGTGCTAGCATTACAGGCGTGAGCCACCGCGCCCGGCCTTATTAAGAAATGTTTTAACCCCTCAAACAAGGACCAATAAAGCAAAAATATAATAATTTTACTCACAACCCCTATACTAAAACAGATCTGTTTTGTTTTTCTAAGACCTTTCCATACAATACCTCATTTTTAGTTATAGGATGACAGATACCCTAACAGCTTTGAACATAGTAGCTGCAATTATTCTTGTTTTAAGGAAGAGGAAACAGGTTAAGAAATGTCAGATGCCTTATAGCCAAAAAGGGAAGGAATTTAATCCAGATCACTTTAAGGCTCATCCACCCACACTGACCATAAGTACTAAAGTAAATGAAAGGCAAACCATTTTGAAGACTACAATAGGAGTGATGGGAAAGCTTGCTCAAATACTTAGATGGAACCGGTATCAAGAGTCATTCCATGCTGAAGGCTGTTTCAACCTATACAAATAAATAGATGCATAGATTTTCAAAAGAGTCATTCCACTGCCTTTGCTATGGGTGTTAGACCTTTCCCTATAATCTCATTTTTTGTTTTTCTTTCATCGCCTGCTTTGTTTTCCCCCCTGGGCAAACTTAATGTTTTTTTTTTTTTTCTTTTTTACACCCCAAAACCATGGCTTGTTGGACAAACTTAATATTGTTTCCTTTGCATTTCCCTGATCCTCCTATGCTTCTGCTCAAGACTGGCCTCACACTTCGTTTCTCGTTTCTAAATCTTATCACATCATCGAATCATTCATTCGACGAATATTTATTGAGCGCCAACCACATGCCAAATAATGTACTATGTACTGGGAATACAATGGGGAGTTTACATGATGAATCACGAATCTTACAAATCGCTATTATTGTTATTATTTGCCTCTTTTGGGAATCCTAGTTTTTGAATAAACGCTACAACCCCCCTCCTTTTGCACACGTTTGAGCCTCAATCACCTAACCTTGCAGCCCTGAACAACCTGAAGCGTCCAACCACGACCCAGGCCACCACAACCCAAACTCCAACTCCACATTGCCGGAAGAGGAATAAAGGTCAGAAATGCACTTCCAGGATCGTCCCTAGAACCCACTTCCGCCCGCCCTGTACAGACGTCGAGAGACATCCGTAGGTGAGGCCTTGTCAAAATTCAGAGAAGGCGTCCTACGTCCGTTTTTCCAACGAGACATTTCGTTTCTGTTTATCTCAGAGACCTGGATTTTTTTTTTTTAAAGACCGCAGGCAGGAAAACAACAACAGCCGCAGCTGCCAAAAAAAAAAACAAACAAACAAAAAACCGCAGCCAGTTGTTATGACAACCAAACGGGGGCTAAGAAAGTTCAGCCAACCAGCGTGCGGGAACGCCTCCGGCCTTAGCCAATGAGAAGAGCGCGCCGTGCGCGAGGCCGCCCAATGGGACGCGAGCGGCGCGGTATTTGAATCCTGGAACAAGTGGACACCGCCGAAGATCCCCGGCGGTGTGGGCTCGGAGTGCGGCCGTAACGGCGCCGCCGCGGACGCGAGTGCCCTCCCTCTCCGGTCCGCGTCCTTCCCTGGGCCGGGCTGGCTCTCTGGCCTTCCCCGTCCCTCATGGCGCTGCTCCGACGCCCGACGGTGAGTGTGCCCGGCGGCCCCTCACGCGGCGGGGTCTGGAGCCCTGTAACCCTCCTCTTCGCTTCTCTTCTCCGCTCCGAGCTGCTCCGTCCCCAACCGGGCCTGCTTTTGCTTTCTCCGGGGCCCCCTGCTTCCCCCGCATCCCGGGCCCCGCGGCCGGTCCTCTCTGGCCGGCCTCTACCTGCCTGGGTCCCGCCCTCCCCCTCCCCCTCCCTGCCCCGGGGTGGGAGAAGTGAAGGACGGTGTTTCCGAGGTGGCACCTGTCAAGTGAGCCTCCGGGTCCCCGAGTGCCCTTTGTCGTTAGAGAGTTATCTAAATGCAGATTCTTGGGGTTTCCTTCCCCTTGTCTCATCACTCCTTCTTGCCAACTGAAAAAAATCTATGGTGGGGGTGGGGAGGAGGACTGGAAGAAATTCCGGAGGCGGTAAAGTGTTCTGCGTGTCGGGCCAAGCGACAGCCACGGCTGTTTTTCACATTTCGCTTTGTATGAGTTTCCCATTTGTTTCCACACACTAAGTCTTCCAGGCTGAGCTCACTAATGTGTGGGTTTGTCCCCTTAAAAAAAATAAATTTCTCAAGTGTAATAGAGATTTTGCATATAATATGGACCAATAATGGCAGACAGAGAGAAAAGGGTCCAAATTCATTATTTCATCTTTGCAAAAATCAAAGTGTTCTGGTGTTTGGGTATTTCCCCCCCGCCCCCCTCTGGTAGGCTTGAATTGTACCCGGATCTACTTTTCCTTTGTTTAAAAACTAGAGGGCCCTGACCCACCTGAGTTCCATCATCCTGGCTATAGGCTAGTTAAGAGCTGCCGGTTTTCCCTTCCAGATGAATTTGGACTTAGTCACATCACCAGGCTTCAACCTGTAAGCATTAAACTTGCACACACTTTTTTCAGACTGGCAAATGGTGCTGGAAAAATTGAACAGTGTGACTTTTGAGAGTCCTCATAGATTGAATACATTCAGTATTTAATTCATATCCTTTTATGGATCTAAGTATAACAAGTAATTTTTGTCTTATTTATCCTATAACGTTATTTAATAGTCAGATTCTTTCTATTCAGGGAAGGGTTGAGTTTTCCCTGGCCACTGTGTCTGTCATGGTAGATCTATTCAAATACCCTGTTGGGAGTTCTCTTACGGTTAGGACCCCCAACTCCCAGGGATAGGACATGCTGTTTTTTCTTTTGAAATGTTTATTACTTCTATAATAAAATAACTTTTTTTGTATGAATTGCTTTTTCTTGCAAGTTTTGTTTCTAAGTATGTTCTGTGTAAAGCAGGTCAACTGACAGATTTTATTTCATACAATTCCACCTTTCCCTGAATTTTAGATCTAAAACTATATTACCCTAGAAAACTACTTTCATTCTAAGTATCCTTAATATAAGAGAGTAGGAACCATGCTATGGTGATATCATTTTTTTTTTTTTTTGAGACAGAGTCTCACTTTATTGCCCAGGCTAGAGTGAGTGCCGTGGCGTCAGCCTAGCTCACAGCAATCTCAAACTCCTGGGCTCAAGCAATCCTGCTGCCTCAGCCTCCCAAGTAGCTGGGACTACAGGCATGTGCCACCATGCCCGGCTAATTTTTTCTATATATATTAGTTGGCCAATTAATTTCTTTCTATTTATAGTAGAGATGGGGTCTCACTCTTGCTCAGGCTGGTCTCGAACTCCTGAGCTCAAACGATCCGCCCACCTCGGCCTCCCAGAGAGCTAGGATTACAGGCTTGAGCCACTGCGCCCGGCTGGTGATATCATTTTTAAAAGCTGTATTTCTAAAAGATCATGTCGGCCAGCTGCAATGGCTCACTCCTGTAATCCTAGCACTTTGGGAGCTTAAGGCAGGAGGATTGTTTGA
This sequence comes from Mirza zaza, assembly GCA_008750895.1. Classification (NCBI taxonomy): domain Eukaryota; kingdom Metazoa; phylum Chordata; class Mammalia; order Primates; family Cheirogaleidae; genus Mirza; species Mirza zaza. The sequence goes on along the minus strand of VSMD01092467.1, from coordinate 13,359 downwards.
GGCCAGCCTGAGCAACATAGCCAGATCCTGTGTCTACAAAAAAAAAAAATAGAAAAATTAGCTGTGCATGGTGGTGTGTCCCTGTAGTCCCAGCTCCTCTGGAGGCTAAGGCAGGAAGATTGCTTGAGCCCTGGAGTTTGAGGTTTCAGTGAGCTATTTTGATGCCACTGCACTCTAGCCTGGGCAACAGAGTGAGACTCTGTCAAATAAATAAATAAACAAACAAACGATCATGTCTACAGGAGCATTTCTTATTTATAGGATGGCATAAGAATCAAAGCTAGTTTAGGTTTTAAACATCTGGTTTTTCAACAGCCAGACCTATTACTAGTGATTAATATTATAGCTTTTTAATTTTTCATCTTAATTGTGCTTGTTACCAATCTCTGTAAAACAAGTTTTTAACTCTATGGCTTTAATTTATAGCAATCTCTAACAAGTGATATGGTTGCTGTATGAGAAATAATCACTTATTTGTGAAGCTTTGAAGTTCTCTTACAGGCCCACTTGAATACTCAAAATAGTTTTGCAAGGTTTGTGGAGGATCTTTATTATAGATAAGGTAGATGAATGATTTACCTAATATAGAATGATGTAATCAATCACAAATAACATTTTTAGACCTCCTAAAGTACCTTTTCTCCCTTGCAAATCTTGGCATATTCACCTTTCCCCTAGTAATTCCAAATTGAGCATCTGACATTAACAAAGTATTTTGAATTGTCTCAATGCTTCATTAACTTTTTTTTTTTTTAGGTGTCCAGTGATTTGGAGAATATTGATGCAGGAGTGAATTCTAAAACTAAGAGTCATGTGACTATTAGGCGTGCAGTTTTTGAAGAAATTGGAAATAAAGTTACAACCAGAGCAGCACAGGTAGCTAAGGTAAGGTAACAACCATGAGGACTGAGTGTGCATACAGAGGTTGATTCTGTACAGCACTGAATCAGAACATTAACTGTCTTGCCCTGTGTTTCTTTTTCCTTGTAGAAAGCTCAGAACACCACCAAAGTACCAGTTCCACCTACCAAAACAACAAATGTCAACAAACAACTGAAACCTACTGCTTCTGTGAAACCAGTGCAGATGGCAATGTTAGCTCCAAAGGTAGGAAGTTCTGAATTGCCAAATATATTTAAAGAGGTAGGTTGTTGTTAGCCAGAGTGCAATGATGTCTTTATCATCACTGCAACTTTTGAAGACTATTCATAGCTAGAGCTCTACTTTGAGGCAACAGTGTAGGAAATGAATATATATACCTTTTAGGTGATGGTACTTAATTTAATTTTATGACCTTGAATAGTACAGTTAATTACCTTAATACCCAAATAAGTCTAGTGATCTCAGAGTAAAATTTGGTGGGTTTTTAAAAAAAATCCACTATAAGAATGAACTTTCCCCTGAAGTCTTTAGAAACCCATAATTTCGAGACCTAAACTCCTGTAAGAATAAAGTAATGCCAAAATTTTATGTTGATAAATTGTAGTTGTCATGACTGGTTAACTCAATTGGAGTTAAAATGCTAATGGACCCATTGGCCTATTTACCTTCTACCATGTTCAAGTTTGTACATGCTCTCATTCATAAACTACATGTGCAATTACTCTGAGACAGGCACTGTTGTAGGTGCTGAGAATATAACAATAACTCCTTCACTCTTTTTAGCTCAAAAAATATATATTGTATGTTTGAAATTTTTGAAAATAAAACATTGCATATATTAAAGAAATATATATAGTGAGCACTTACTATACATATTAAGGCTGCTAAAGAGACATCTTGGCCTTTAGGAGACTTATCTAGAAGGGGCATATGTACCTGAAAGTTAAATTAGTAATCCCAGGGGATGATATTGGATACCTCTGGGCAATATATGACTGAATGTCAAATGGCTAGGGTAGACATAAATGTGGTCCCTGGGAACATGCACCCAAAGAAGGGAGAGAACACTAAGGGATCAAAGTGGTCAGAGGTGACTTCATGGAATGAGTGAGATTTTTAGGGAAAGAGAAGCTGATAGAAAAGGGCACCACCTTTTCACAAGATGGCACCGAAGGCAAAGAAGGAAGCTCCTGCCCCTCCCAAAGCCGAAGCCAAAGCAAAGGCTTTAAAGGCCAAGAAGGCAGTGCTAAAAGGCGTCCACAGACACAAAAAAAAGAAGATCCGTACGTCACCCACCTTCCGGTGGCCAAAGACACTGCGGCTCCGGAGGCAGCCCAGATATCCTCGGAAGAGCGCCCCCAGGAGAAACAAGCTTGACCACTATGCCATCATCAAGTTCCCCTTGACCACAGAGTCTGCCATGAAGAAGATAGAAGACAACAACACACTTGTGTTCATTGTGGATGTCAAAGCCAATAAGCACCAGATCAAACAGGCTGTGAAGAAGCTCTATGACATTGATGTGGCCAAGGTCAACACCCTGATCAGGCCTGATGGAGAGAAGAAGGCATATGTTCGGCTGGCTCCTGATTATGATGCTTTGGACGTTGCCAACAAAATTGGTATCATCTAAACCAAGTCCAGCTGGCTAATTCTAAATATATATATCTTCTCACCTTAAAAAAAAAAAAAAAGAAAAAAAAGAAAAGGGCACCTTTTTGGGAAACAAAGCAGCAACCAAAGTCAAGGCACCAAAGTGGAAATGGGCCTATACTCGTGTCCTTTGGTCAAGGAGTCTGCAAGTCCAAATTGAGTCAGAAGGCTTGTGTGAAGAAGCAGAAGATAAGATTGGGCAGAGGGTTGTGTTTGGATTTGAAGGCTTTGGAATTTGGATTTTATCCCATTAGACAATGAAGAAACTGAAAATGTTTTGAGGAGAGAAATGATGAAAGCAGTGTAGGGTGGTTATGGAAGGAAGGTATATTAGGTATTACAGTTGTCCAAGAAGAGCTGATGAGTTTTTGAACCAGCCCAGATCTCCTCTAAGTGCCTACTCAGACACTAGTATAAATATGAGGTGCTAAGAAACAGCATCAAATGTGTTAGTATGTACTAGAGCTCCTTTCAGGAACATTACCCTATATTTACAAAGAATATTTTCTATATATTGCTTGGACTGGAGGGGTGGGACCTTAAGCACTTGAATATTAAACAAACCACTTATGGAATAAATTAACAAAAAATAGGAAGGTTGGAGTGGAAGGTAGCGTTGGAGAAGGTGTCCTATTTGGCTTTAGATTTGTTGAGGTAACAGAATGACATCCACTGGGAAGTGCAGTTGGAAATCTTCCAAGGAGAGGAATGGACCTCATGAGCTTTCTCCATAGAGATGGTAGTTGAAAACACGTTGCTGTTTATGAGGCAGGAGAAACAGGCTTCAAATCGAGAACTGAAGCTCAGGACAAATACTCAACATCTACCTTCCTTTAAGAGGCCTTCCCTTGAAGGTTTCTAGTACCCTCCTAAATGCCAAATCCAAAGGCCAGGTTTCAGACCTTGGTCTCTTGGCCGTTGTGCAGCATTTTATATGGGTGACTGAATGTGGTTCCTCCCATGTTGCAGAAAGGCAATTTGGCAGTATATTTCAAATGATTATTCTCAGTACCAGTAAGTTCTATAATTTATGCAAAGAAAATGATCAGAGAGATAGTCAAGGACTTTTAAATAGTGCTGTAATGAATATCTCTTATTTTATTTTAACTTATCTGTATTTGTTACAAGTTTTAAGTGGATTGTGACTTGGGCACTGTATTTCTATTCACAAACCTCACTTTTCAAAACAGTTTTACAACACATATGGGTAGGGCTTATAATTTTGCTCCTCTAAACAATACTTCTTCTTTGGAAAACAAGCCCTGTGTACAGTTTCAAGTTGCTTTACTTTAAACATACTTATTTCTAGAGGACTAGTAGTACATGCAGATGAATATCTTTTATAAAGTAGAGAAATATATTAGGAGGTCAGTTAAATCCATTTAATGAAGTACTATGCAACCATGAATATAGAATATTTAAAGGTGTCAAAAAGCTTATAACATTAAGTGGAAAAATCAGATTATAACACAACATATAGAGTACAATCCCAGATTTGCTTTTATAATAATTATGTGCATTTATATGCAAAAGTTGATGGTAGTTATTTTTTATTATTATGTTGGGCTTAAAGATTGATTTTCATTTTCTTTCTTAAAATTCTCAGACTTTTGCCATAGGTACATATTACTGTTCAAGTTAGAGAAGACAAAAGACCAATTTTAAAGAAACAAAGGAAAAACGGTTTCCTCTTGTGACCTTTACAACTCCACCCTTTCCGTGTTCCCTTTACTCCACATCTCCTGGGCTGACTACTTTTTCTCGAGCTTCCTGACAAATTGAGGCCACTGTGTTTCAGATAAAGCATTATGGACCTGTAGCTCAGTTCATATAAAAATCACTTACGTGGTTGAAACATATAGCTGGATGTTTTAGTTCCTGAAGTTAGCAGGGATTAATGAGCAATTATTTCCAATTCAAATACATTTCTCATTGAGAAACATAGTGAAGGGACCCTTAAGTTCACAATTCAGGTGGAACCTTACCTTCTGGCAGGTGAGTCCCTCTGCTATTACCTTGTCACCTGCTCTATCTGCAGGGTTGTCATTTTTCCTTTACAGCCAATTCCTGGAGTTGTAAAAATGCCATTTGAACACACGATTTCTCTCAACTTTCCTGGAAAGCTTATAATATAAGCCATGTATCCATGAAAATAGTTGTTGCCAGGCTTTTAACTGAATTCATGCTATCGTTTCTGCAAAACTGGAGGGCGGGTTTCTTGCTTTGTAGCAGATGATGCAACTGAATCAGGAAGGGCCCTGGCTAAACCCTTGGAAGAGTTCTAGCCATTCACAAGTATTCACAGAAGCTTATTTTCCTGCAATTCTTAGAGAAAAGTGTTTTTTTGCTGACTAATGAAACTTTGGTAAACGCTGAGTAGTTTGACAGGAAAGAGAAGGCTTTCTAATAGTCCCTTGTTTGCTGAGCACTGGAGAAACAAGTTGAATAAACCATTAACTCTGCCCCCCAGGCAGCTCCCGGTTAAGTTGGGAAATGTAGAAGTAAAAGCGTGTGTTACATCGAGCACGAGGGAGATGCAAGCTTAAGAGATGTGCTGGGGAGATGCAGCTAGAAATTCAGATGAGGTTTTGGATTTACAGATTTGATTTAAACACCAAATTCAGTGATAGTCATTATTCAAATACAAGATGTTTAATGGCCTAACTTTACCTAATACAAAAACTATAATAAAAGGGAAATAAGTACAACTGTTCATATTTTTTAAAAAAGAGTTACTTTTTTAAATTATACAAGAAATAGTCATAGAACAGCAAAACCTTACAGAACCACATAGAGTATATAGAATAAAACTTCAGTTCAGGCCGGGCGTAGTGGCTCACACCTGTAATCCTAGCTCTCTGGGAGGCCGAGGCGGGCGGATTGCTTGAGGTCAGGAGTTTGAAACCAGCCTGAGCAAGAGCGAGACCCCCATCTCTACTATAAATAGAAATTAATTGGCCAACTAATATATATAGAAAAAATTAGCTGGGCATGGTGGCGCATGCCTGTAGTCCCAGCTACTCGGGAGTCTGAGGCAGCAGGATTGCTTGAGCCCAGGAGTTTGAAGTTGCTGTGAGCTAGGCTGATGCCACGGCACTCACTCTAGCCTGGGCAACAAAGCGACACTCTGTCTCAAAAACAAAAAACACAAAAAAACTTCAGTTCATTGTTACTATCCCTAAATTCCCATTTCATCACATCCCTAAATCTAATCACAGTAATTGATTTTGCCTTTCTGTAATTGTGTATGCCTATGTATGCACATGTACATGTTTATTGCTACAAATCCATGAACTGTCTGGAATCAACAGTTTTTCTTGGGGTCATTCCCTTTGGCACTTAATTGACATTGTTTATCATAAATTTATTCAAGGGATTCCGTGTTTTATCAAAACTTGTGTGAATACCTATATATTTGCATATTAGTAGTAATCCATCCTCTCAGCAGTTCCAGCTCAGTAAATGTTAACACTGGAAGAACCTTTACTCACACTCCTCACAGGACCTTCTCAAGTGAAGCCAAATTTCACATCTTTGTTTCTGATCTGACTTTTCAGTTGTCTCTGACAACCCACAGAACTCGTTCGTTAATCTAATTCGAAGGTTTTTATTCACAGATCACTTTTGCCATTCAAAAGTTTGTGATAGTTAACTTGTTGGTATGATTTTTCAACTTTACATGCAATGGACAGAAGATTGCACAGTTGGCCCTTAGGGCTTAGGCAACTACCTGAACAGATGAATGGGAATTTAGAAAGGGTCTTACGATACTTAAATTATGTTGGAGTTCAAAAGGAGTGCTTTCAAGCAGTTCTAAATTAAAGCCCCGAGCAAGTGCACTTCTGAATAGGACATAGATAAACATTCCAAACTGCTATGACAGCACATGAAGAACAAGATGATAACCTCTGACTCCTTAAACCAGACTTCCTGGTACTGACTGCCCTTCCTATGGAGGGTGATAATGCTTTTCTTTGAAAAAAAAGCTAACCTTAAACTGAAGCTATGTGTGTTTATTAAAAAGCACATCTGATTCCAGTCGCCCTTGCTAAATTCCTACAGTGGTTTCTCTTTACCTTCTGATACAATCTAAACTCCTTAGCAAGGCTCTTACTCACCTTTCCAGCGCAGCTTCTCATACCTCACATATTATCCTCCTGCCATCCCAAATCAATTTGCAGTCCCCAGAATTTTCTTTGCTTCCCCTGGCACTTTGCACTTGTTTTCCTTTTACTTATTCATCTTCCTCAAGGTCTTACCCTCTTTGGTACCCCATGTGCCTCTTCTCATTCCTTCCAGCCTCTTGAGGTCCTCAAATTCTTGAATAAATGGCATGCATACCTACATACCTCATGTTCACCTTGCCCTTCTTCAGTTTAAGACATTTGAATTAAGAGGGAGGGGCATGTTTTGAACTATTTTTTTGTTTTTGTACTTGCCTCTAAGACTAGAAATTATAATCATTACACTTTAGTGTAAATTAAAATTATTTTATCATAAAACTTCCTCTTTTTATATTATATTACCTTAATATATATTTATATAGCCTAGCATCCTGTTACATCTCATTTTTAAAAGTACCTCTTGTTTTAAAAGTAATGATTTATCTATACTTCATTACTACTTGTTTTGTTTTGTTTTTTTTTTTTTTTTTTGAGACAGAGTCTCACTTTGTTGCCCAGGCTAGAGTGAGTATCGTGGCATCAACCTAGCTCTCAGCAACCTCAGTCTCCTTTGCCCAAGGGATCCTATTGCCTCAGCCTCCTGAGTAGCTGGGACTACAGGCATGCACCACCATGCCCGGCTAATTTTTTGTATATATATTTTTAGTTGGTCAATTATTTCTTTCTAATTTTAGTAGAGACAGGGTCTCACTCAGGCTGGTTTCGAACTTCTGAGCTCGAGCAATCCTCCCGCCTCGGCCTCCCAGAGTGCTAGGATTACAGGCGTGAGCCACCATGCCCGGCCTACTTGTTTTAGCTTTATACATTTTTGTGTGATTTTTATAAATAATCACCCAGTCAGCATAAGAAAATAAAATACCTCATTGTATACTTGCACAGTCTTTGCTTGCTTGTCCTGTTTTATTTGTAGACTGGAATGTGCTTTTCTGCATTTTAGTTGCCAGTTTTTCAATTTAGAGTAACTTAGTTGGAGAGAAGAAAACATTACGCTTGCAGAAGAGGCTGCTGCTAAAGTGAATGATCAGCTCCAGTATAGTCCGAACCCAAGTTTCTTTCATTTATTGAGCATCTATGTGTTAGGGATTATACAGGTGTTTGAGGGACCTTAGTGGGCAAAACCAATTAAAATAAATAAGTGTAAGCTTATAGAGCTTACATTCTAGTGGAGGTAGATAGAAAATAGTACATATAAATAAACTCTATGGAATATTGAAAGCTATAGGTTCTATGAGAAAAAAACACAGAGAGATGAGACATGTGGGGTGGGGAAACAGAACCTGGAGGCAGGTGATGATTTTATTCATTCATTCATTCATTCATTCATTCATTTATTTATTTAACAGAGTCTCACTCTGTTACCCAGGGTAGAATGCCGTGGCTTCAGCCTAGCTCATAGCAACCTCAAACTCCTGAACTCAAGCGATCCTCCTGCCTCAGCCTCCTGAGTAGCTGGGACTACAGGCATGCACCACCATGCCCGGCTAATTTTTTTTTCTATATATTTTTAGTTGGCCAATTAATTTCTTTCTATTTATAGTAGAAACAGGTCTCACTCTTGCTCAGGCTGGTTTCAAACCCTGACCTTGAGCAATCCGCCTGCCTCCCGTAGTGCTAGGATTACAGGCGTGAGCCACCACGCCTGGCCAGGTGATGATTTTAAATAGGAGTTAGGATAGACCTCACTGACCAGGTGACATTTAAGCAAAACTTGAAGAAGGTAAGGGAATTATCTATGTGGGTATAGGGGCCAAAGCTTTCTGGGTGGAGGGGCTGCCTGCAGTGGGGGAGGCCTGGCCAAGAGACTAGAGCAAAGCAAACCGAAAGGAGAGAACCAGAAGGGCTGGCAAGGGAAAAGGTGAGGCAGAAGGGCTGGCAAGGGAAAAGGTGAGGCAAGATTGTGAATTATATATAGTTCTTAGGCTGCTGGGAAGACCTAGGTTTTCACTTTGAGCGAAGCTAGAGAGTTTTCATAGAAGTCTCTCTCTAAGAACTTCATCTACTGTATCTTGAATTATTCACCTCTTACTATGAAATTTATTTATTTTGGCTTTGGCTCAATTCAAAAGTGCATGTGATATATATATTTAAGGCAGGTGGCTCTGTGTGTATTTGTAGTTAGGGCCGCTCCTAAGGTAATACACCTGCTTTAATTTGTTGGCGTAGGGTCCTTCTTCCATACCTGAGGATGTCTCCATGAAGGAAGAGAACCTCTGCCAAGCTTTTTCTGATGCCTTGCTGTGCAAAATCGAAGATATTGATAATGAAGATTGGGAGAATCCTCAGCTCTGCAGCGACTACGTTAAGGATATTTACCAGTATCTCAGGCAGCTTGAGGTGGGTGGGCCTTTGTGTTTTGGTTGAACAGGCAATTTGGGATTTACCACACAGCTGGGAAGGAAACGAGGTCAGCTTTTTTTTTTTTTTTTTTTTTGAGACAGAGTCTCACTTTATTGCCCAGGCTAGAGTGAGTGCCGTGGCGTCAGCCTAGCTCACAGCAACCTCAAACTCCTGGGCTCAAGCAATCCTGCTGCCTCAGCCTCCCAAGCAACTGGGACTACAGGCATGCGCCACCATGCCCGGCTAATTTTTTTTTTTTCTATATATATTAGTTGGCCAATTAATTTCTTTCTATTTATAGTAGAGATGGGGTCTCGCTCTTGCTCAGGCTGGTCTCGAACTCCTGAGCTCAAACGATCCGCCCACCTCGGCCTCCCAGAGAGCTAGGATTATAGGCTTGAGCCACCGCGCCCAGCCAAGGTCAGCTTTTTAAACTCTTAATTCCGCCAACAGGTTTTGCAATCTATAAACCCACGTTTCTTAGATGGAAGAGATATAAATGGACGTATGCGTGCCATCCTGGTGGACTGGCTGGTCCAAGTCCACTCCAAGTTTAGGCTTCTGCAGGAGACTCTGTACATGTGCATTGCCATTATGGATCGATTTTTACAGGTAAGTGTGGCTTCAGGGACTTCATGCCAGTGACTCATTGAACATTGCGTTTATCCATTGGGGATAGAAAACTAAGGTGGGGTACCTCTGAAGAAAGGACCAGAAGCCAATTTGTGAGAAGCCAAAGAACTTCAGGTGCTAGAAGGGGCAGTAGTCTAAGTGTGTTAAGCCTTTGGTGGTACTGACCAACACCAGGCAGTTCTGGAAAGGTCAGCCATTAAAATGTGCATGGAGGAGATACTGTATACCACAGTCTTTCATCAGAGGAAATATTCCACAGCGGGGCTGAAAGTCAATCTGAAGCCTGTGGTGCCTTTGGATGCTGGTTTTCCAGGCCTACGTGCACAGTTTCCATAGCTGGGTACCCCTTGGTGTTAAGCTTCCTCATCTGAAAAATGAGGAGTTTGGCTAGAAAACCTCAAAGTTTCCAGCCAGCTGTGGTGCTGAATCACTGTAGAAGAGGAAGGTGGCAGAACTGTTTTTAAAAAGCAGCAGGGGTATGTGTGTGGAGTGGGTTGAGAATGTAGGGTGTAAAGTAAAGAGGAATGTAAGAAAATAAGCTGAGAGGCAAAAGTGATCCTCAATATATTTTTCAGTTGGCAATGCACAGACAGTGACCTGTGGGAAGACACCAGACATGAATCGCTAGTGTGTTATCTACCAAATGATAGCCCTACAGATAAGGATTTAGTTACTGAAAGTCAGCATTCATGATATGGGTTTAGGTCAAGTACAAATTTTACCCAAACAATATAGTAATAACTATGCTTATAATAGTGGCACTGAGATGTTGCAAAATCCTACGTGATTATAGATTCCATGGTTTTCAGTATGCACTCTTCTTTGGGCAGGAAAGCATAACATTTTAGATAGATTTTCAGTAATGAGAGGTGAAGCAAGAAAAGCAAACAAAGTTCCACTCTGGGTAAAAAAAAGGAAATTAAGGGAAATACTTTTACCCTAGACTGAGATTTTCCCTGGACTCTGAAGCATTGGTGAAAGATTTTTCAAGCTGAATAATGAGTATGCTTTTGGTGAGGATTAAGGATATATTTGTGCCATCCACTAAATTCTTTTTTGTTTGGACTCGTCGCAGTTCAGACCCTGTTGGGTGCCATGTTGCCACTGACACTTGAGTCAGGACGATGAAGGAGGGAGAGTGACTAGGAGCATGGCCATCAGGCTTGGACCCTTCCCTGCTCAGCCACTGAGTGATCTTGGGCTGGTGTCCAGATCTCTTCTCAGGCCACCTCTTTGTAGTTAAGGATAAAATATATACTTCCTAGGATTTTTGTGAGCACTGGATGAGATGATGTGTTAGAATCTTAGCACCTGTGCCTGGCACATAGTTGGACTCAATTATAGATAGCTGCCATGATCAGGGGTGGAACCTACTGTGAGCATTCAGGTCTCCTGTGCCCTTGAGAGGGCCGTGAGCAGAGATGACACTCACTTCTCCAGAACTTTGCTCCTTTTCCCTTCTCCCACCCCGAGCCTCAATCCTCTTGTTAGGGGTGACTTTTGACACGTTTGTTTTCAATTAGGTTCAGGCAGTGTCACGTAAAAAGCTTCAACTGGTTGGGATTACTGCTCTACTCTTGGCTTCCAAGTATGAGGAGATGTTTTCTCCAAATATTGAAGACTTTGTTTACATCACAGACAATGCTTATACCAGTTCCCAAATCCGAGAAATGGAAACTCTAATTTTGAAAGAACTGAAATTTGAGTTGGGTCGACCCTTGCCACTACACTTTTTAAGGCGAGCATCGAAAGCTGGGGAGGTAAGTGTCTCCAACTCTCCAGGAGGGATTTTGCTTGAGGTCTCATCCCAGGAACATTGACCTAATTAAAGGAAAGCTTATGAATTTAGAGGAAGCATCCTTTAGATAAGTCTTTTTTTTTTTTATGAGACAGAGTCTCACTTTGTTGCCCAGGCTAGAGTGAGTGCCGTGGCATTAGCCTAGCTCCCAGCAACCTCAAACTCCTGGGCTCAAACGATCCTACTGCCTCAGCCTCCCGAGTAGCTGGGACTACAGGCATGCACCACCATGCCCGGCTCATTTTTTCTATATATATTTTTAGTTGGTCAATTAATTTCTTTCTGTTTTTAGTAGAGACAGGGTCTCGCTCAGGCTGGTTTCGAACTCCTGACCTTGAGCAATCCGCCTGCCTCGGCCTCCCAGAGTGCTAGGATTACAGGCGTGAGCCACCACACCCGGCCTAGATAGGTCTTAATGCTCATCTTAAGTTCATAATTTAAGAGAAAAGTCCTCATGTTCTGGGTCTATAACATATTGTGGAATAGGGTAGTTCTTCAGAAGGATAAGTGAGTTAAGTGAATTTGGTTTCCTAGGCTTTTACCCAGAATTTTGCAATACAGTAATAACAGTTGTGATTCTTACTGTCCCTGGCTGTTCTTTCATAGGTTGATGTCGAACAGCATACTTTAGCCAAATATTTGATGGAGCTGACTCTGATTGACTACGACATGGTGCATTATCACCCTTCTAAGGTAGCAGCAGCTGCTTCCTGCTTGTCTCAGAAGGTTCTAGGCCAAGGAAAATGGGTGAGTGGAGAATTTAAGAGAAATTAATCAGGCTATATTTTAGACCCTCATGATATGAAACCCCTTAGCATTTTCACAACATTATCCTTGAAGCAAATGTTAACTAAAAGAAAGCTGCTTAGAACAATTTAAACAAGGGCGAGTGGACTATACCAAGGTGCACAAATGTATTTTAGAGTTGTAAAGAATGAGGTAGGCCACTAAGAACTGATATGTATGATTTCTCGGATATTTTGTTAAGTGAAACAAGCAAGTTGTCAAGCACAGCAGACAAAGCAAGGCCAAGGCCTGACTGATTTAGCCAGTAAAAATAGAATGAGCCATTTTAGATTTAGATGAGTTAGCCAAAGATGCAAGCTCCTTGGATCCTTGTCTCACATGCCAAAAAGGATGACACAGAAACAAAAGGAGCTGGGTGACTGCAACGCAAGTTGTGCATGTGCTGTCGTGGAAGAGGCAGCTAGAGTCTGCAGCTATGCCCTGCAGCAGAGCAGAAAGCCTCATCAGAACCTAGGAGGGGAAAAGAAACTATCTCATAGCAGCTTCCCAGGGGTGATAGCGAGGTGAGCTGGAGGTGACTGGCTGGCAGCTGCTTCCAAGCCTGCCATCTCCTCCTGTTTCTGGAGGATCACAAAGCATTTTGCCAGGACAGAGCAGCTGTGGTTCAAGCCTTGGCCTACATGAGTGCAGGCAAAGTCACCAGGGCAGCATGTTGGAGCCATTCCCCCACACAATTGTATTCAGTAGTTTACATATTATATAAGAAAGAGTGTGTGTATGTATGTATATTCATATTTATGTATTTGTTAATGTTATAAAAAATTCAGGAGGCATAAACCAGAATCTAATGAAAATGGGTAATATGGGGGTCTGTGGGAATAGGATAGAGCTTGAGGATGGGAGGACTTGTGATTATAACTTTTTATTGGCTTTTATATCATACAATGTAACTTTTTTTTGCTTTTGAGCAATATAATGTTTTATGCAAATCCCAAAGTGGAAATAAACAATGCAACTATGTATCAAACTGATAACAGAACACAAAGGAAAGAATTAATTCAAATACTATAACTTGAAAGGAGCATTCTGCCTGTGCATACTTGGTAGGATGTAAAGTCAGACAAA
>VSMD01092464.1:0-10850 GCA_008750895.1 Mirza zaza | reverse complement strand
TTTTTGAGACAGAGTCTCACTTTATTGCCCAGGCTAGAGTGAGTGCCGTGGCATCAGCCTAGCTCACAGCAACCTCAAACTCCTGGGCTCAAGCAATCCTCCTGCCTCAGCCTCCCAAGCAACTGGGACTACAGGCATGCTCCACCATGCCCGGCTAATTTTTTTTTTATATATATATATATTAGTTGGCCAATTAATTTCTTTCCGTTTATAGTAGAGATGGGGTCTCCCTCTTGCTCAGGCTGGTCTCGAACTCCTGAGCTCAAATGATCCGCCCACCTCGGCCTCCCAGAGAGCTAGGATTACAGGCGTGAGCCACCGCACCCGGCTGAAGAGCAAACTCTTAAAGAGAAAAATAACTATACATACAAATCTCAACACTGACTTTATCTACAAATGTATCATTAATATATGTGCCTTCAGATATATATTTATAAGAATGATACAAGACTTTAGAAATGAATTACTTTTTCAATATAGCAGCCACAGGATACACAAACAGTATGCCATATCCTTGCTTAGATCTAGGGCTCAATTACTACAAGTTACTAACGTTTAAATAACAAATACTAAACCACTTCATGAATTTAGGTGCTGCTGCTGCTTTGATAACTTTTCCTAAAAACAAAACATCTATTGTTTTAATTCATTTTACAGAAACCACACAACCACCATTCCTTTGGTATCTTTAATATCATATTTGAAGAAAAGTATACACTTTTGATACTGCACTACTTAAAATTATGCTCAAGGCATCCAAATGGTTAATCAATAAAAGGAAAACCATGCCATACAGAGAGGAGAGAGTTATTAAGGAAGTTTCAGTTTAGCCTAACAGCAGCCTAAACAAATTTTTGAAGTTACTTTTTTAATAGGTTTAGCTTCAAAATCCAAAGATTGTTACCTGATTTACAGTTTAAATATTCAACCGTTATTTTGCTGAATTTGTGATTCAAAAATTATGCACTATCCTAGCACCAAAACTCAAGGCAAGTACACTACTATACTGTTGCAAAAGCACTTCTTATATGGATGAGAATCACACACACACACACACACACACACACACGGTAACATAAGATCACTAACAAGAATATAGCTAACTCCAAGACAATAGAAATTTCTGCCTCCAAGACAATTATACTATAAAACAGATCATAGCCTGCATCTACTGTTAATTCATCTGTTAAAAGTATAAGTAACCTCCCTAGTAGTTGGGAGGGTTTAAAAAAAAATCCACGACAATTAGTTGTGGGTCTTTAAAACCACTCTTTTTAAATAAATTTTTAAAAATTTAAAAATAAAACCACTCTTAGCTCTTTGTCAAACTTTGCTTGTTCTACATCTAGGCACTTAAAAAAAAAAAAAGCCCCCTCCATATGCCCAACTTGAGTTGTTTTGAAGTTTTGCTTAGTTTTTTAAATGTAAACAAGAATAGGGGACAGAGAAAACGCAGACTGGAAACTAAGAGACAAACTGCAACACATTAAGATAAAACAGATTGAAGCAGAGCTTTCAAACTGTATTATATGCCTACTTCCTGCTGGTTTTAGTAAATATCTTAAAAAGATTTAAAAGTTATTTCATAGTGTTAGACAAGTTGGCTATCAGAACAGAAGGACAATCTAATGGTGAGAAAAATCACAATACTAGTAATCATGCAAGAAAATTAACACCTAACAATTATTACCTGATTTTTCTGACTGTGATACACAAATACACTGCTTTAAGAGGGTACAAAAACAAACACACACACACACACACACACACACACAGAGTAAAGGCTGAGGAAATTTAAGCCCAAAAAATTGAGAGTTAACTTTATACCTGGGGGAGGAGGGGAATAAATACCTCATTATGAGAAAAGTAATCAAAAGACAAGTTATGTGTATAAATGTTCTTACTCATCCCCTCGGCCCCATTATGCTACAGTCTCCCATGAAAACAGGATCATGTTAATCAGTTCACTCACAGTTCCTAACACATAATGAAAATTTCATAAAACTTGTTGAAACTGATGAACTGAGTCATTTTTAAAAATCACCAAGATCACTAAAGAAAACAATTTGCTTGCTTCATACTATTATTCATTTGTATATAAAAATATATTCCATTACATAAAATCAACATGATTTCTCATAACTTCCTTTTTACTTTTCTATATAAAACATAAGATAAAAACTGACACAACTGTTAATAGCCTAGTAAAGCTGTTTCCTTACATTTAGAATATATAAAATGATTGCGTATTTGCATAAAGATGCAAGAATCAGACACTATGAAACTAAATATCTTAAGCCACATAGAACAAAATGAGGTAAAAATCAGTTAAAATGAAGGCCCCTCCTCTCAGACATTCAGTTCTAGGAAAAGACTCCATTGCATCACTAACAGTGATGTTACCAAATTTTCTGAAACAGAAAAAAATAACCTCTTTTCTAATTTCTATATATAAACATTAACTTAAATGACAAGAGTACTACTATCTTCAATAAGCACCAATATCTTAAATCAAATTTTGTTTCGAAGGATTTCTTTAAATTATCTGACAGGATTTGGGGTTGGTTTTTCCAGCAAGAAGTTGTAGCATGGACAATGTGGACAATGCAGGAACCAAAGATAGGGTTGAAATATAAAAATCACCTGCAAATTAGTATACGGTAGAAACCGCCTTTTTCTCCACAGCAACTCGTCCTTTCCCTTAACTCTAAAAAGGAAAAGGCTAAAGAGGCCATAAACCAGACACAGTACAAAAGACTCAAACAGGGAATGATGAGAGGCATTCAGAGTGAGGAATTATGAGTAACTAATTAGTAGAGCTGAGCAATGATCACCAACAGCTGCTAACATCAGAGGGAACCAAACAATATGTGGCTCCTGATTCAAGTACTGAATATCACCTATAAAGTATTTTTGCCCCTCAAAAGAAAAATATTTTGAGCACCTGAAATGTGGTTAATTTTTTTTTAAATTAAAAGAAAAAATAGAAAATATACATTATAGAAACTCAATCTGATCAAACCTCTAAATCTAAAACCAATTAACAAGAAACACTGGGGTCAGAGAAATATGTTTAACGCCACCTACCATATGAATGTAACTGGCAAATTCAGACTGTGGAAAAACCCTTCTTCTTCAACAAATTACTCGCTGGGGAAAAGGAATGGAGGTGGGAACCTACAGATTACAAAACAACGCACTTTATTTGGCTCTTAATCTAAACACATTTATGAGACAGTGGAGACATCTGAACACTGACTATTATATAACATTAAAGAATTATTACTAACTATTTTTAGTGTGACAAGTTATTTGGTTTCCTTTCCTTCAAAGGTGAAACTGAGGCCAAAGACAATTTGTGCAATTGGCTCATGCTCGCAATTCCACTATTTTGAGAGGCCAATGTAGGAAGATCACTTGAGGACAGGAGTTCGAGACCAGCCTGGGCAACATAGCAAAATTCCATCTCTACAAAAAATTTTAAAAATTTGCCAAGTGTGGCGGCACACACCTGTAGTCCTACCAACTTGGGAGGCTGAGGCTGGAGGACTGCTTGAGTCCAGGAGTTTGAGGTTATAGTGAGCTATTACTACGCCACAGCACTCCAGCCTGGGCATCAGAGCAAGACCTTGCCTCTTAAAAAAAAAGTTGACTAAGAAACTTCAGTGCTAATGGGTTTGAGTACAGAAAAGAAAGAGAACACTAAAATTAATATAGCTGAATGGATTTGTCCATAATGTGCTGGATTTATGGCCTACCCAGAACTGAAGTATAAATTGTGAGATTGCATCCACAAGAAGACAGCAGCTTTGCTTGCTTACGAACCAACCTTTCTCCACTGATATAAGTTCTATAAATAGGCCAAGAGTGATAATAGCTGCTCGTATCACTTCATATTGCAGATACTACCACTTCTGACATGTACCTGGACCAGCACCAGGGCTGTGAACAAACATCAAGTAAGAAGCCAACGAAGTTACCAAATGCAAAACAATGTACTGTGGCTAATGAGAGACCCTCTAAAGTATTCAAAAGCACCATCAGTGTAAATCAAGAATAATTTAAAACACAGGTTCTAAATTCTCCCTAAGAATTCTGTTCTGGCCATTTTCTGTCTCCCTCAGAAGACAGTTCACATAAAGATGGGTCATGACATGCTGGAACCTGAGGTCCCCAAGATAAATGCAGCCAAAAATCTATCCACTATACATACCCTCAGGCACATTGCAAATTGTTTAGTTGATTTCAGCAGAGAAAAATAATGGGAAATCCTTGATGACAAATTGTTGACTTAAGAATAAACTATGCTTCTATGCTAGGTTAAAGCTAACGCAGACAGGATACTGCTTAAAATTTTAACTACATGAGGTTTTTGTTCTTAATACAGAAAGGAGAACAATCCTGTTTTCCTAAAGTTTTAGTCCACACCCAACTTCCCTATCCCAACAATACCTTTCACAAATTATAAAGCACCTAACAAAATGCTGACTCCTAACATCATGAAAGTCATTTTTTAAACCAAACAACTCAGCAAAAAAAATTACTTCTATGGATTCCTTTGGTCAGTATCTTGTTTCTCTAATGAAATGTTAACTATGCTAATGAAAACTTAATTTCTAGACTACCTAAGCACAATCCTAGTTTACACATATTCTTAGGAATGCCTGCTATAAATAAGTTTTAACAGATTTAATTTTGCTCTTTGAATAACAATCAGAACTTACTAATACATGTACTTGAATTACAGGCAAAGGAAAAAAGTGTTTTGCAAATGAACTGGCAGTACAAAAAAGAACATTCAAGTCTCCAGTTATTTTAAGCTTAGAGCCCATTTAAAGTAAATGCTATTTTCCAATCAGTTATTTAAAATGATTTTATAAAGGAAAAGACTAGCTCCATACTACAGTTGTTTTGCTATACAGTACTTTTTCTCCCTACAACCTACTTTTTCTTCTCCACATTTTAGAGCAAGAAGTAAACTTAGAAATCATCTGGTTCACTAAGTTGAGTTCCTTGGACAGAAATGGTTTTTCTTATCTATGTATCCATACCCACCTAGCACATTAAGTGCTCAGTAGATTTTAAATTTAACCAGGTATAAATATCTCCCATGTACACAAAAAGTAAAAGGCTGCTGATAGATTTCTACTCTTGATTAATCTTCACAAAACTAGAAAATAATCATCCAGGTTAAGTTTTAAAATTAAATATTGCCGGGCTGGGTGCAATGGCTCAGGCCTGTAATCCTAGCACTCTGAGAGGCCGAGGCGGGAGTATTACTTGAGCTTGAGAGTTTGAGACCTGCCTGAGCAAGAACAAGGCCTCATCTCTACCAAAAAAAAAAAAAATAGATAATAGATAAAATACAGGCATGCACCTGTAGTCCCAGCTACTCAGGAGGCTGAAGCAGGAGGATGACTTAAACCAGGGAGTTGGAAATTGCTGTGAGCTATGATGATGCCACTACACACTACCTGGGGCAACAAAGCAAGACTGTCAAAAAAAAAAAAAAAAAATTTAAATAAAGCCAAGTTAATAACTTAGGGATTTACCCCATCTACCTATTGACTACTAAGTGACAGCATCTGACCAAAGACGAATGAGGTTCCTTATTTTGAATAAGGACATGAAACAGAAAAGAAACTTCAAATAAACACTGTAAATTAAAGCCACAAGTCCTGAATAAGCCAACCAATCGAATCTAAGTCATATTGGCTATTTTAAAGTATTTTTAAATAACATTTACTATTATCAGCTGCTACTAGTATGTTCTGATAAATTTGTATAATATATACAACACACACTTCCTCTCCTAGCAGTTCAGAAACATAGAAGTGAATAAAAACAAGCAAGATAATTTTTAGTTTCACCCTGCTCCTTCCTTTTACCACAAGGCCCTGTAGGCTGAGTGTGAAAACTGAACGACTGAACATCAATCCCAGTTCTGAGAGAAGCTGCCCACACAGAAGCAGAAAACAATGCTTCTTTCCCTTAAGTTGAATCACATAAGAATTTTGAAAGAGCAAAAGAAAGGAGGTACAAGTAAAGATAAAGGATAAAAGAATTTAGAAAAATTTCATGACAACAGTCAAATTTAAGACTGGAATTTGACAACTAAAGAAAAATACTAAATTTCATTAATCTGATAGCCAAAAAATCAAAATAAATAAACCAAACACAAATAAATAAAACCAATAAAATATCTACTCACTGAACTTCAGGATGAATAAAGAACAGTCTTTAAAAAGAAATGCCTATCTCATCCTTTATATTCTACCTCACATTTTTCCCTAAAAGAAGAAAATACATAACCCATTATCAGACTAAGGTACCCTCACAACTTGGCCCTACCTCCATCCACCCTACCCATCCCTCTGAAAACTCACTGGCCCCACTTAACCATTAAAGAGCATCAATACTCAAAACTTGGCTTAGGGGCCAGGCATGATGGCTCACACCTGTAATCTTAGCACTTTGGGAGGCTGAGGCAAGAGGATCACTTTTGAGGTCAAGAGTTGGAGACCAGCCTGAGCAAGAGCATGACTCCATCTCTACTAAAAGTAGAAAATTAGCAGGGCATGGTGGTATGTGCCTGTAGTCCCAGCTACTCGGGAGGTTGAGGCAGGAGGATCACTTGGGCCCAGGAGTTTGAGGTTGCTGTGAGCTAGGCTGATGCCACAGCACTCTCGCCTGGGCAACAGAGCAAGACTATGTTTCAAAAAAAACTTTGCTTAGGATACTCCCTAGCCTGGAATGCTCACCTGGAAATCCATCTCAAACCTCAGATTTAAATGTTTAAGTTACCTGAGCACAAGGAGACCTTGTTGGTCTTATTCACCATGTAACTCTTGCAACTAGAGCACTGCTGGCACACAGTAAACAATAAATTAGTGCTGTGAGAATAAAGAGGCTCCACATGAAAATTTTGTCCTGAATTTTCTCACTACCTCTTCTCCACTTTCATAGTCTCATAGCCTTTTACTCAAGTTATTATATGTCCATTTTATTTTGCCTACATAATTATAGCTATCCAAGAAACTTTATTTGTTCCCAAACTCTCTAGTATAAAATATTGAACTCAGTATGCTTCAAAAGAACACACATTAACAGTACAACATTTTCATCTTTTACAGGTTTTCTCAAGTGCTGTCAATTCAGCAAAAATGAATACACATTATTTTCATATTCCTAGTTATATGAAGGAAAATGAGGAAGATGATTTACCAAAGCCACAAAAGGTGAGGTTCAGGTCTCCAGCATATACCAGTTCCAAACTTTAAAAAGAAGGAAAAAAAATACTCAAATTGCCTATATATCAAGTCTATTCATGCACATGTCAAAACAAAACCATAAGACTGGGAACTCCAGCAAACCAACTCCTTCAATAACAACTACACAAGTGCCAAGAAGTTACCAGTCATACAGTACAGAGATCTGAAGTACCAATATTCCCATAAATATTAGCAGCAAGAAACCTTTGAAGGCTATATATTGAGCATTCAATTCTAATAGAACTTCAATTAGAACCTAAATCTGCTACAGGTGCAAGGACAAGCGTCCTCCCCCTTTCTGTCCGTCTGATTGTGGCAGCCAAGAATGAATGGGGGGGGGGGGGGTTTGAATTAGAACCTAAACGTGAATTTATCTTTACATATGAGTTTTGAATTAATCATGAAGACTATAAAACAAAGAGCATTATAACTGTTACTCTCACATAAATACATGTAAGAGCAACACAAACAAAATTAGTAACAACTACACTATCAACTTAATAAGAAGCTAACAATGGGGAAAATGTCCAGCTCTAAAATCCAGTCCACTCCATTTTCCACAAAAAAAAGTGTCAGGAAAAAAATTTCCCATTAAGAAATCTGATTCAGTTGGTCCTTTAGGTATAAATTACCTTGACATTTTTCCCTCTCAGATTGTATAAACTCATTGAAGTTTACATCTATAACATGTTAACATTATGAAAAAGATGTAGCTTGAAGTTTTAAGATTACAGTAGTACTGAAAAGCACTGTAACTGAAATCAATTTACAAATGTCTAAAATATTTTTATTTAACATTTAATGGAACTGCATAAAATCCCACTAAAGTTCTTTTTAAAGCAACATACAGGTCATTGCAGTCAATTCCATCTTGGTTTCCTGAACTCAAATTTAATTCACAGTTTTACATTAACTGAGTACCTACAGTTGCACAAAGCACTCAACTAGGCATTGTACTGGACATATTATTAGGCCAAAATATTCTACTTCCTGCTTAAAAAATGGTTAGCGATGTGACTCCTCAGGACATCAGGTGAAAACTATCAATTGTAGGCCTCTAAAAATGCTTGTTAAACCAAAACGCAATGCTCTGATTACCGGAGGAATCCGGATTGCCAGGATCAGCAAAACCACATTAGAAAGTTAATAGCCTCCATTCTTAAAATATCCCAAGAGAAGAAAGGGAGTGATTCAAATTGTTAGCAAGTGCCCAATGATACTACATAATAACAGCCTAAGCAGAACTGCCAGATGTATTTATAATTAAGAGGCCCAACCTGGACAAGGCATCATCGGTGGGATTTCCATCCTACTGGGTGGAGGGATTCAGAAAACAAAAGCTCACGCAAAAGCCCATCCAAGCACAAACTGCCAGAGAAGTTAAGAATCTGAGTTCCAGATTCTGGGAGGACTAGCACAGACGTTCTTTCCTTCAACCAGTGAGCATCTATTAATATTTTGTGACAGGGCAGGGCAGTTTAAAAGTAAGAATGAATGACGTGCAGTTCCGATTGGGGCTGCTAGCACAATACATTAAGATCCGTGCTATAAAAAATAAGGTACCAAATGCTCCCGGGAAAAAGAACTCTCTGGGAAGAGTCAGGGAAGGCAATGGTCTTTAACTCAGGGCTCATCAGTGTGTATACATACTCGCCGGGCTTTAAATAGACTGGACAAACTCTCCAGAAAAGGTCAATTTTGGAGACTGACACATCTCTCCCATTGACTGGACACGTTTGCGAACGGAAGATAGTAGATACGCCTAGAGGCAGGCGGCGCCAAGCCTAAGAAAGCCTTTTCTCCCTCCTCCAAGGCCACGGCAGCCGCCGCAGGGGCAGGTACCGGCGCCAGACACCAGCTCCCCCGGCTACCGGAGCAGCCGCCACCGCTTCCCCTGCGGGACGGGGAGCCGCAAAGTTGCTCGAAGACAACTCCAGGGCCGCGAAGCCGCTCCCCGCGCAGGCCGGAGGCTGCGGCATCCCTAGGCTCCCCTCAGCCCCGCGGGAAAGGACTCGCCTCGACCTGGCCCCAGCGACTGGGGAGGGTGGGGGCGCCAACTCAGCTGGGCCGGAGGACGAGAGGGTCACCCGCGGCGGGCGAGCAAGGAGGTCGGAGCTCTTCGGCCCCCTGGCGTCAGCCCCCACCAGGGCCGCGCCTCCCGCCAAGCCTGGGTGCGAACCCCCGGCGCCCACCAGCCGGGCCCCTTGGAACCCCAGCGCCCAGACGCCGCAGATCCCTCACCTGCGGCCCGCACCCCTCCGACTCGCCCCGACCCCTCCTTGGGACGCAGCCCGGGCCCCGCGGCTCGACTAGCCAGGCCGCGGCCCTGCGCCCCTTCCCGCCTCACCTGCGCTCCGCGGCGGCTCCGTGCCTCTTCACCCGCTCCGCGCGCCCCGTCTGGGCACGCACGGACCCCCGGCCGGGACTGTCCCGGCCGCGGTGACTCGGGATGCGGCGGCCACTTCCGCCTTCGCCTCCTCGTCACAAGCCCCGGTGGCGAGCAGAGGGTCGCGGCCAGAGCCCTCGCCGGGACCAGAGTGAACCTCGTCGCCTCCGCAGCCTTCACCACCAAGTCCCTTCAGTCGTCCGCGCCGCCCCAAGAAAATGTCACCAGAGGCCGTTCCGCTCCGCGCCTCACTTCCGCCCGGAACCACAGAGCCCGCGCCTGCCGGCTAGAGCGGCCACTGCGGCTGGGGCCTCTGGGGACCAGAGCCGGAGGCCGGTGGGGGGAAAGCCAAACAGCGCCGCCTGGCGGAGAGGGACCCACGCTCCTCCGACTTCAGAGAGCCGGGCATGCAGGCGCCGGCTTCCCGGGCTGCTTTCCTGTGCTCGCTCCGTGGGTTCAGGCAGTTCCCTTCCAGAAATGGCTTTCTCAGAGGGTGGGAAAGCCAGGCAGTGGACGTCAAGGACGATGCCTTAAGAATAGGACGGCGCTCCCTCTTCCGCGCGCTGCCCAGCACTCACTCCCTCCGGAAGCCTTCCCGCTTGAAGCTTGCGGGGTCTGAGTCCCTGGGTCACTCCAGCGAGGAGCCCGCTCCCTCCTCTCCCCTCTTTCTCGCGGATGCCCACTGCTAGGCTCGGGGAGGATCGGCCGTGCTCCTGTCGTGCAGCGGCACCAACGCCCTGTTCAGGTTTCTGCACGGGCACCTTGCAGGCCCCGCGAACAGACTGCCACCCGCCGGGGAGACCCCGCTCCGCCCCCGCGCGCGCTCAGGACGCCCCGCATTCCGCCTCTGCGGAGTCGCTCCTCGGGTGGCAGTTCGCCCTGGGAAGGGCGGCGCACCGGCGCGCTCCGTGAGTTTCCCAGCCACGCACTGGAGTTCAGTTCAAGGGGACGGGGCATACGTGGTGGACGCGGAGCTAGAGAAAGTCGAGGTGGGCACAAGCCACCCGGCGGGTAGAGGGCTTCCCAAGGAGGAAGAGGAGATGCTGAGGACAAACCTCACAACTCAAGATCTGGCCAACGGCCCGCACTCCGTCAAAGCAGGGCAGGGTTGTGGAGGAGGGGAAGAGAGAAAGAAAAAAAAATAGACTTGAGGAGAAAAATGCAAAAGGTTTTTACTTTTTTTTTTTTTTTGT
>VSMD01092462.1:0-59769 GCA_008750895.1 Mirza zaza | reverse complement strand
CTTCGCGCCGCTCACGAGCCGCGGCAGCCAGCAGTACCGCGCGCTCACCGTGCCCGAGCTCACGCAGCAGATGTTCGACTCCAAGAACATGATGGCCGCCTGCGACCCGCGCCACGGCCGCTACCTCACGGTGGCCGCCATCTTCCGCGGCCGCATGTCCATGAAGGAGGTGGACGAGCAGATGCTCAACGTGCAGAACAAGAACAGCAGCTACTTCGTGGAGTGGATCCCCAACAACGTGAAGACGGCCGTGTGCGACATCCCGCCGCGCGGCCTCAAGATGTCGGCCACCTTCATCGGCAACAGCACGGCCATCCAGGAGCTGTTCAAGCGCATCTCGGAGCAGTTCACCGCCATGTTCCGCCGCAAGGCCTTCCTGCACTGGTACACGGGCGAGGGCATGGACGAGATGGAGTTCACCGAGGCCGAGAGCAACATGAACGACCTGGTGTCCGAGTACCAGCAGTACCAGGACGCCACGGCCGACGAACAGGGGGAGTTCGAGGAGGAGGAGGGCGAGGACGAGGCGTGAGAACTTGTCAAATCAGTCGTGCATCCTTGGTGAACTTCTGTTGTCCCCCAAGCATGGTCTTTCTACTTGTATACTATGGTGCTCAGTTTTGCCTCTGTCGGAAATTCACTGTTGACATAATAATGTGGAACGCCTCCAAAAATTACAGTATTGTCTGTTAACATGTCTATACTAATAAAAAAGCATGTGTGTAAAACCTTGTGGTCTGTATTCTCACTAAAGCAGTTTTTATTCTTTCACTTAATACTGGTTAATTATAAAGTTTAATATTAATAGCAATATAGGATTTATGCTTTAGTACCTTTAATTACAAGTATTCCTACACTGTTAGTCCAGAAAGATGAAAATATTCTTTTTCATCTTTACTGGCGCAAAGTATTAAAATCATCTCTCAAAAGTGATCCAGGAGTACAACAGTGGTTTGAGGATAAAGCAAACCTTCTTCCGTGGTTGTTCAGGTACCCTATGAATCTGTAAAATCAACCTTAGGCAAGGATTTAGTTTTTCTACTTCTCTTTGAAGAGTGGGAAAAATACAAATAAAGAAATGAAGCTTGGACCCCTCAGATAAAAGGTACAGTATAAATTCAAGATGTCCTAAAATTGCAGACATCTACAAATATTCCACTTAAAATTTATTTGAAACTAAATTGTGGCAGGAATTTACTTTTTAAAACCAATGGCAGACATCCACAACTAAATGTTAAAAAATCAGATTGAAAATAAAGGCTATTTTCAATGTGTCATTATTCCTGTTTGATTAAGTCAGACTGAAGAGAGGAATCGGAAGGCTGAGAAGGCGGGA
Source organism: Mirza zaza (assembly GCA_008750895.1). Lineage (NCBI taxonomy): Eukaryota > Metazoa > Chordata > Mammalia > Primates > Cheirogaleidae > Mirza > Mirza zaza. The sequence goes on along the minus strand of VSMD01092462.1, from coordinate 58,433 downwards.
GACCTGCTGTGTGACTCAGTGGGGAGTTTCAAAGGCTTCTGAGTAACAGGCAGCTACAGAATACCTACATATTCATTGTAGGAAGTCTTCTGCTAACTTGTTGAATTCATTTGCAAAACGCAAATGCAGGTTGTGTTTGCCTTCTGGCATCAGATGCAACCTAAAAAAAGAGGGAAATAAAAGCTTTTGATCAATGGTAAGCCACTTAAAAACCACTTACCTTCCCCAACATTTCTTGAAAATCTAAAGTGACAGAAGGCCACTTTTTCCCCATGACCGCTATCCAGGAGAAAATTTAGCAGTGTCAACTTTCCATGAATGTAGACATGAGGGTAATGCCCCTTGGAGTTTATGACCGTCCAGGAGGTTGGGTGTCAGGCGATCGCTTAACAGTTACAGATACAGATACTGTATTCAGAGTTGAATCAGGTAACAGATAGTTTGACTGAAAAACCGAGAGCAGGGGAGGTGCTTTGGTAAAATCCATTTTATAAAATCCATTTAATGAAGTTGATTTTAAGAGAGAAGTTTAAAAAGATGATAAGAAATGTGTAGAATCCACTGGGTTGGAGCAGGTAGTTTCTTGGGGTATTACCTATGTAGTGGGAGAGTGCAAATCAGAATTCACAGCCCGCTGTTCAAGGTTCCAAATCACCCTTCCTTTCTGGATTACTGAATAAGTCTGAATACAAGCCACCAAATGGCAAAACTCCTCAGGACCATTAGGGTGGGGACCTGCGTCAGCAGCCCTGTGTGCAGGAGCCACAGCTGCGGCTGTCCTAGTTCCGCACTGGAACAAACCTCACTGTCCCTGTAAGGCTTCTGCTTTTTAGTAGAAGTTTGATCAAATGGGACTGGTTTGCAATTTCTTTTACAAAGTCAGCCTTCTCTGAGTTCCATATTTTATTTATTAGCTACAAAAGTAGAGAAATAGTAGAAGTGTTAATGTTTCTAGGATGTAAGCACAAGGTCAAGCCAGTTTGTCTGCAATGACAACTGGACATTAAAAGGACTATATTGGGGCAAAATTCCAGTTACCATATTACCACATTCTCTGACTTTCAACACTGGGGGCACTAGGGAGGACTTGGGGCCAAGGGAGCTATTCTTGGAAAATGCAGGGCCTCTTGCAACTCAGCCACATTGGGGATGGGGGTACCAAGAGAATCAACTTGAAGATATATTGTTGACATCTTTCTGAGGCCATTGAAAAGTTAATGCTATCAATAATAACTAGAACATTACAAATTCAATGTTAACACATTAACTGTCATGAAAGTTGTTTTTAACTTCTACCAGTTATGAGCCTGGGGCCTCATGAAGCATATATAACTCACACATCTCTTTACCTATTGACAGTTCTAAAAACAGATTAAATGAATAGAAGTCAATAAATTTTGTTGTTCTGTTTAACTTTAAATTACACTTAAGCCTGAGAAGTCAAGAAAAACACTTTACCCTTATGAACTATTTTTCAAGTTTTCACATTACTTTTTTTTTACATTAATTTTCAAGTTTTTATATTACATTTTATTGGTGATGTAACAATTTTTTCGTTAAATTAGAAAGGATCATTTTGTTTTTGAAGTTTTTATTCTGTTTTTGTAATAAAACACCATGGTCCCAGGGAGAATTTCTTTTCCTAGTGTGGCAATCGACATGTCAATGCTATTCAGAAAAGGATGAGTTACACCCACCACAAAGGTAGGATTCCAGTTGCACTATATAAGGAACAGCGTTTGCAGGTACACTCAAGGCATATTTAGGAAACAGAAAAAGAACCAACTGTCCAGGATGCTGAGCGGTCACAGAAAGATGCATCCTCTAATCTGCACTAAGCTGGGTTGTGAGGCAGGGACTCCCCAGCCTGCTAAACTTGATGTCTTCCTCTGTACATTTCCAATCTGGCTATGATTTGCTAGTTTCTGATAAGGAAGCAAGGTCAGAACACAGCTGTGAATCCTTTCTTTTTAGCCATTTAGTGTTCTCTATACTCAAACAAAAGTAATTTCTAGATTTGGGGGAATAACGCCCAAGTTCCCTTCATTAAAATATAGGAGGCTTTCTCTTGATGCTGGATGCATGGATGGACAGACAGATGGACAGATAGAGTATGAAGAAAATTGTCATTCTCCCTGACACCTTTGGAGGTCATTTCAAGGTCTTTAGTACGCCTTCCTTCTCTATGTCTGACCCAGGATTCACCACACTTAAAATCGAGTGTGTGTTCCTCTTAGGGAACAGGGCCGCAGCAGACATGCATAAATACCAGCTGTCAAGGCAAGGCAGGAGCTCTGCTGTTGACCTATATTTTCACCCAAATAACAAAAGGACTTAATTACATGCTCCATGGAGAGTGGTTTTTGAACAATCACATTTTCCAGGAAATTCAGTAAGAAGTCTCCTCACTGCTAAACATACGGTTCGGCTGGAAATGAACGGGCCTTTAAGAGGTTACAAGTTCCCATGTGCTGGGGCAGGTTCCCTGTTGCATTTGGCATCTTTAGAAAAAGAGACCTGACTGCTGATCTGAGGAACTAGAAGCTGTCTAACTCCAATGTGTAAATTCAGTGGTCACTTTTCCTCTGCTGATACGGTCCTTCTGGGGTGGAGTTGGCACAGGTGAGATGCTAGTCTCAGAAGGTTACTTTTCCTTCCTCACTCAAACCTTTTTTCCAGCTTTAACTGAACTGAACTTTCAGCTGTAACTCCCAGAGCTACAGACAGTAACAAGGCCATAAGTAATGTGCTGTGGCACGTCTTCGCTTCAGATTAGTGTGATGAAACTCTAAATTATTTCTGAACCCACAGAGTTGCTAGGAACTCTGTGAGCACTTTCATTTTAATCAGAGATAAAAGTAGCCTGCTGGTTCTCTGTACTGGGATCTTTTCCATTATCAAACTGGATGGCAATGCGGCTTGTCACTTTTTCAGTCATTCCTTCTGAGGCCACCAAGACCTGGTTGCCAACAACTGCCCTTTTTCATTCAGAAACTAAATCTTTTCCATTATCATTCTGCTCCTTCTAGAAAACCCCATCTAAGGAAAAGGTAATGGTGGGCAAGCCACATGCTCCTTGCAGCTGGTAAAGCTGGTGGGAGGGGCAGCTCCCCAGCCAGGGCCCTAGCCAACAGGCTCTCCCCTCTCCACCCAAGGGACAACCAGGCATTTGAGAATGGGGGTGGGCATCTCTCCGAGAAGCTCCTCTTTTCAAATGCTGCCACGTCTCAAGCATTACCCACTTTGGTACCAGTGTCGACTGTAGTCGACAGCCACAGATGAACGCACACAGCAACTTTAGCTGACAGCCGTGATATGAAGGCGCACAGCCGAGCGGAGATTTTAATCTATAATTTTGAATTGACTTTTCTAATTTTCCATTCATCAAAATAAAATTGTGAACATTTAAAAACAATGTAACGAAAACATGTATGTATAGGTTACCTATTCTGATTTACATTACAAGTAAAGCTGCCTGTAAAGTAAAAAAAGCTTTCAGTGCTTTAAAGCTTTCCTCATCACACAAGAGCAAAACGGATTCATCGTCAATGCACAGCACAGACTATCGTGTGGACTGTGAGTGCCAGCTGTGGGCAAGGTTTCGTGGCCAGTGACCACCGTACCAAAGTGGTTAAGAAAGAAACAAAACTGCATCAGACACTGCTTTTTCAGCAATGGAACAGCTTCGAGGGGACTGCTTCTGGGCAGTCAGGGACTACTGGATTCATGCTTTTATTTTTTTAGACATAGTGTCTTGCTCTGTCATCCAGGCTGGAATGCAGTGGCACAATCATAGCTCACTGCAACCTCAAACTCTCAGACTCAAGTGATCCTTCCACCTCAGCCTCCTTAGTAGCTGAGACTACAGGAGTACACCACCATGCCTGATTAATTAAAAAAAATTTTTTTTTTGTAGAGATGAGGTCCACTATGTTGCTCTGGCTGGTCTTAAATTCCTGGCCTCAAGCAATCCTCCTGCCTCGGCCTCCCAAAGTGCTGGGATTATAGGTGTGAACCACCACACCTGGTCTGGATTGATACTTTCAAATAGTGTGAGAAGAACAAAGCCTTTGCAAAATTGCTGGGACTGTGCAGACCTAGTTGGGGCCTTGGACTGCAGTGAAAGCTTTCTTGCTGTGGCTGCTGAGTGTAAACAGGAGGTGCCATCACAGGGTGAAAGGCATGGGCTTTACAGAGTTAGGATGAGTCTGGGCCAACACAGGGTCTGTGCTGCAGGTCATACCATCTCCCCGAGTCACGATTCCACATGGGGAAAATGGGGAGTGCAACAGTGTCTACCCCACAGGATTATTCCAAGGATGAAATGAGATCGTACGTATGAAGTACACCACACAGGGTCTGTGGGTGCATTGTAAGCACTTAACAAATGTCATTATTATTCTTTGTATTGCACTGTACAATGTATAAAAACCCTTCTAAAGGTTCTAATTATGTACAGCATATTAAGAAATGCTCTGATTCAAAGGAGCACAGTTTATTTACATTTGTTGACTAACAATACCTCCACTTGGAAGATTCTTCCTTTAAGAGAGGCTTAACAAAATCTTGTGGGTAAGATTTATCTAAAAAGGGTCAACCTCGCTCTTTCTGAAACACAAAAGACTCAACTTAGCAAACACTGGCTAATTCTGTTTGGAGTTAGTCCTGCAATGTGACCATAAGCAGAGTCTGTAGCTGATAGTTTTCCCTTCCACCCGAGCAGCAAGCAGTTGGGAGTGGGGGCTGTGATGGCAGGGAGCAGCTACCTGGCAGTAGGAGAGGGGAAGGTAGCCCAATGCCCCAGCAGCATGCGGCCCAGAGCTGAAGCTGCAGCTGCTGCCCTGCTTGCAGTGCCTCCCTGCCCCCAGAAGCTGGCCTCACTTTTCTACAGATCTGGAAACAAACCCAGTCACTGGTGTGGATCTTTTTCACCTAGGCCAATTCCCTGCAGCCCAGCTGGTGGTATGGTTTCCACTGGCCTGCCTGGGAGGACGAGGGCCATCTTACCACTGGTGGCCTGACTTGCATTGTCAAGGAAGCTACAGAAAGAGGCCCTTTCCTCCCTTCTATGGTCCAGAAAGAGGACAGCAGCTAGATCCCATCCTAGCTCCCAAGTCCCTGTGGCACCCCCTCCAGGCAACCCAGCCCAAGGCCAAGGCCTCCATGGAGAGGAGCACGCAGCCCTTCCCCATTGTGGTGTTTCATTTTATGTGTCAAAGTGACTGGGCTACGACGTGCCCAGACATTTGGTTATTCTGGATGTGTCTGTGAGGGTGTTTCTGGATGGCAGTGACATTGCATTGGTACACTGAGTAAAGCAGATGTCCCTCCCCAGTGTCGGTGGCCCTTGTCCAATCTGTTGAAAGCCTGAGTAGAACAGAAAGGCTGAGTAAGAAGGAATTCCTCCTGCCTGGCAGTATTTAATCAGGGACATGGCTTTCTCTTCCCTTTGGACTCAAGCTGAAACGTTGCTCTTCCTGGGTCTCAAGCCTGTCGGCTTTTAGAATAGAACTACACCTCTGCTGGTTTTCAGGCCTTTGCACTTGGACTAGACCCACACTTTCAGCTCCCTTGGGTCTCCAGCTTGCCGACTCACCCTGCATACCCTGGGACATGTCAGCCTCCATAACTGTGTGAGTCAATTTCTTATAACAAATCTCTTTCTCTCTCTATAAGTATACATACACACACCTTTCTCTCTATGTGTGTGCACACAGACACACACACATCCTGTTGGTTTTGTTTCTCTGGAGAGCCCTAATATACCCATACGCCTGCACTGATGATGGTGCCCGACGCTGGGACAGAGGGCAACTTATCACCGACCTAACTGCAGGTTATACCCGATGTCTCCTGGGGGCCCTGCCTACCTGCACCTGCACCAGCATTCCATCCACAAAAGTGGCAGCTACTGTGTGTTGAGCTCTGAGTCTTAAATGTATAAACTCATCAATCATTCCTCAAAAAAATATTTTGAGATGCTAGGTATCAACCTCCCTATTTTCCACATGAGGAAGCAGAGGTGCAGAAACGTGATGTGCAGCACAGCTAGTGACTAATCCACACTCGACCCTGGCCTGTCTGAGTCCCTGCTCATGCTCTAGCAAGCCCACTGCTAGTTGCTCAGGACCCCAAATACTGACTGTAGTCTCCAGCAAGACTCCACTTCCCAAATCTCCCCATTAGCTATCACAAACCCCAGATGCCAACACTTTGTGCTTTTCTTTCCCACCTGGCCTGGCGACACACGAAAGTACCCATGGGGACTTGGCCCCCCATGTGTCCCTCTCTCTCTACATGCACTGAACACTCTAAGATGTTCTAGGCCACCTCTGGGGTAGGTGTTGGAGAGTTCAACAGGAGGAAAGTGACATCCCCACACCAGCAGCCATGAAAAGGTAAGAATCAGGAGCCCCATGACCTCAGAAAGATGCATGAGGTGGAGGCAGAGCCCAGGGAGCCTTGCTGAGGAGGAGACACGTGAGTGTGAGCTGAAGGGGGAGTGACTCGGGTGGGCAAAGGGATGCCTGAGGGATGGAGAGGAGCTCTGGGCAAGGGGTTGGGCATTTGCAGCTGGCTCTGAAACCCAGAACCGGATCTGGGCTGGGCCTCTACTTCCTGAGATCTGAGCGCCCCCTCAGAAGCACTGTTGTGGGCTGACTTGTGTCCTCCCGAAATTAATATCTTGAAATCCTGATCCCCAGTACCTCAGAATGTGACCTTATTTGGATATAGAGTCTTTAACCACTTTGAGACCACGGTCACTGGCCCCAAAACCTCGCCTACAGCCGCATTCACAGTCCACATGGTGGTCTGTGCTGTGCGTTCACGATGAGTCCGTCTTGCTCTTGTGTGATGAGGAAAGCTTGAAAGCACTGAAAGCTTGTTTTACTTTACAGGCAGCTTTACTTGCAATGTAAATCAGAATAGGTAACATATACATATATGTTTTCATTACGTTATTTTTAAATGTTCACAATTTTATTTTGATGAATGAAAAATTAGAAAAGTCATATCACGGCTGTCAGCTAAAGTCACTGTGCGTGTTCATCTGTGGCTGTCGACTACAGTCGACGCTGGTCCCAAAGTGGTTAAAGAGACAATTAAGTTGACATGAGGTCTTACGAATGGGTCCTAATCCATTGTGACTGGTGACCTTATAAGAAGAAATTTGGACACAGGTTCAGAGGGAAGCCAACGTGAGGACAGGGGAGAAGGTGGCTGTCTACAAGCTGAGGAGAAAGGCCTCAGGGGGAAACAACCCTGCCCACACCTTGATCTTGGACCGTAGAACTGCGAGAAGATAAACCTCTGTTGTTGGAGCCCCAGTCTGCGTACTTTGTCACGGCAGCCCCCGTCAACTGGTCCACGACCTGAGCACACATGTGGCTGGACCTTGCTGCACAGTCGCCTCCTCTTCTGAGCTGGCTCCAGGGCCTGTCCACACCAACCCGAGTCTGAGTGGGGCCAACCTCTGCTCAGCGGGAACGCTCTGAAAGCCAGCCAGGCTGGCCTCAAGGGCGATGCCACCCTGGTGGCAGGACATGCCCACAGAGGCTGGCTAACCAGGCAGTGGGGACCAATGTCAGTGCTTTCAGGCCAGGGGGGAGGGCCAGATATACAGGGGCACAGGTGCTGGGGCTAACGTCAGCTCCCCATTGCCGCTGTGATCTGAGCAGCTCTCATTTTGTGTTCTACATCTTAGACTTCCACAGAAGAGTTTGTTCAACTACCTAAAAATGAATTTTAAAACCACTGAACTTGTTGGGTGTGGTGGCTCATGCCTGTTTTCCCAGCTACTCAGGAGGCCAAGGTGGGAGGATTCCTTGAGGCCAGGAGTTCAAGACCAGCCTACGCAACATAGTGAAACCCCATGCCTACAAAAATTTTAAAAATTAGCTGGGCGTAGTGGCACACACTGATAGTCCCAGCTACTCAGGAGACTGAGGGAGAAGGATCACTTGAGCCCAGGAGTGTGATCATACCACTGCACTCTAGCCTGGGCAAGAGAATGAGACCTTGTCTCTAAAAAAAAAATACAAAAAACAAAACCAAACAAAAAACCATGAACTTGAATGTCTCTAAGGCCTCTTTGCTTCCGAGACCTCCTATGAGGGAAAGACAAACTACCACAAGCTGGCAGCAGGTCTGCAGAGCAGCTCTACCCTTCGTGTGGCCTCCTTCTGAGGATGTTTGCTTCACACATAATATGTATTTCTTGGTAAAGGAAATAGAAATAATATTCCTTCTTGTGAAGGGATAGACTGTGCCATTAAGTTTAACTAAAAAAAAATGTACCTGGCAAGGTAACGAACTATCAAGTTTACTGCAAGTTGTTCCTCTGTTGTCAGATGGCCTGGTGCACAGAACACAGTAGGATTTTGGTATTCAAGGAATCCACCTTCCTTTTGTGGGGTCCAGAATAAACCATGGTAGGTCATGCCTAATATAAAAGGCTCTCACAGCTGAGGAAGGCAGTAAGTAGAAAATACAAGCCCATTTTAGACAGTTATTGCTAATACCACTTTACCCTCAATCCATTTGTTCCAAAGATTATTGCTGTTAGAAAATGACCTTCCATAAAATAGTCTACTGAAACAATTAACATCTGCTTGGTAGGGGTGTATTTTTCTCCCATACTGGTGTACTCTGTTGCTAGGTGATGGGTCTGGAACAGAATTCCTAAATTAAATGTTCTCGCAGGCTGTTATTGAACCTGGCTCTTTAAGGGCACACACTGCACTTACTAAGTGTGTCAGTGTGCAAAAACCTGTCATTTCTGAAGCTAGAAGACAATTAACCAGGTCACCTAGTATATGATTCTAGATATCTTATCATCATATTAAGAGTATGCTTTTAAGTGGCAACTGTGCAATGGTGGAAAAGCACTATATTAGGAGGAAAAAAATCTAGGATTTGTCATTTACTAGCTATGCAACCTTGAAAGAATGCTTATCATCTCTCAACCCTGATTTCTTATCTGTAAAATGGGTAATATTTTTTTCATAAGTTTATTGTGAAGTATAACTAGCTATTATATATAAATGCTTTTTAAAGTATAAAATGTTATATGGAAACATTATCTTGTACACTGCAAATATATATAATAAAACACAAAAATTGAGATTGTATAGAAAACTTTCAGAAGGATAAGTATACTACTTGAATTCTATACCATGAACATGACTTAGTATTATACTTTTATAAAAGTCTAGTTTGAAAATATCTTTTATTGCCTACTAAATACATTAATAAGCTTCTCCACTAAACCGTTATGTCCACCTACAATATAATGCTAACCTAACTTCTACCTTTATTCTTCACTTACTCTATATTCCAAACAAACAGATTATTCATTACACATGCTCAAATGTATTTTCTGATGCATGACTGAACTGTTAAAGGAGGAAATATTAGTATGTGGAATAAAGAGATGCCTTTTAATTTAAAAAAAATGCTATATGGATATAGGAATTATAAAGGTTTATGGTAATTGTATTTTATCACACTCTAAGAAGCATTTTTTCTCCATTTGAAAATTCTCAGCTGGGCACGGTGGCTCACGCCAGTAATCCCAGGACTCTGGGAGGCCGAAGCAGGTGGATCGTTTGAGCTCAGGAGTTCGAGACCAGCCTGAGCAAGAGTGAGACCCCGTCTGTACTAAAAAAATACACATAAAGAAATTAGCTGGACAACTAAAAACATACAGAAAAAGTTAGCCGGGCATGGTGGCGCATGCCTGTAGTCCTAGCTACTTGGGAGGCTGAGGCAGGAGGATTGCTTGAGCCCAGGAGTTTGAAGTTGCTGTGAGCTAGGCTGATGTCACGGCACTCTAGCTGGGGCAACAGAGTGAGACTCTGTCTCAAAAAAAAAAAAAAGTAGACATCTGTTATTGAGTAGCTCACAGAACAGAATCTTAGGAAGCAGTGGAACTGTTTCTGTGCCTGCTTTCCCTGTGGGACTGTGGGGGCTTGGGGACAGGGAGGACCACCACTAACCATCAGAGCAGTGCTGCCCTCAGCAGGAATCAGAAACTAGCTCATGGAAGGAAAGGAAGTGGGGGAGAGAGAAAGGAAGAAGAAAGGGAGGGAGGGAGGTTGCTAATAAATCCAACTTCAAAAGAATTCCCTAGAATTTTGAAATTGTCTTGAGTGATTCAGAGATATGTAAAATTAATATATAGGCTCTGAAGGGATCAAAGCTCAGTTGGATATTTATTTTCTAAAAAAACAAATTGGGCCCCTCATCTCCCAGTTATCCCTCATTTTCATCCCCGGGATACAAATCCACTGCATGTAAAGGACACAATGAACTTATTCAACTTTGAATTTCCATCCTGATAAAAGTGCCAACAAAAGCTGGCCCCTATGTCAGCCAAAGTATTTAAAATATAAACTTCTATTTCATACAAAAATTTATGGGCCTGAATAACAGAATTTCTGCTGATATATCTTTTAAGATTCTCGGATGTCCAAGGTCAGTTGGCAGAAATAAGGATTAAAAGAACACATGAAGGCCGGGCATGGTGGCTCACGCCTATAATCCTAGCACTCTGGGAGGCTGAGGTGGGCGGATTGTTTGAGCTCAGGAGTTCAAGACCAGCCTGAGCATGAGCGAGACCCCATCTCTACTATAAATAGAAAGAAATTAACCAACAACTAAAAATACACAGAAAAAATTAGCCAGGCATGGTGGCACATGCCTGTAGTCCCAGCTACTTAGGGGGCTGAGGCAGGAGGATTGCTTGAGCCCATGAGTTTGAAGTTGCTGTGAGCCAGGCTGATGCCACGGCACTCTAGCCCGGGCAACAGAGTGAGATTCTGTCTCAAAAAAAAAAAAAAAAAACACATGATATGTACCTGCTCTTTAATCAAGTGAGCCAGCAACATGGCTTGGCATATGTTGGTATTTTGTGACTCTGAACAACAGGTTTCTCATTATGGTGTGTCCATATTCAAGGCTGAAATAACTTATTTAATAAAAGTTTACAAAGTAGGCCGGGCGTGGCGGCTCACGTCTGTAATCCTAGCACTCTGGGAGGCTGAGGCGGGAGGATCGCTTGCAGTCAGGAGTTCGAAACCAGGCTGAGCAAGAGTGAGATCCCGTTTCTACTAAAAATAGAAAGAAATTAATTGGCCAACCAAAAATATATAGAAAAAATTAGCCGAGCATGGTGGCCTGTAGTCCCAGCTACTCAGGAGGCTGAGGCCGAAGGATTGCCTGAGCCCAGGAGTTTGCGGTTGCTATGAGCTAAGCTGACGACACAGTACTCTAGCCTGGGCAACAGAGTGAGACTCTGTCTCAAAAAAAAAAAAAAGTTTATGAAGTAATTTTAAGTGGGGAAAAAACAGCAGGATTCAGAGTTGAATATAGGATATGATTATATCTAGGTACAAAAATGCTAATAATGATAGTATTTAATGGCTGGCAAGCAATGAGCAATTTGTTTTCTTCTTTTGGTTTTACAAATTTATTTTACTGGGTAGTTAGTGCTTCTATAATAGTATAAAACTGTACTGAAAATTCCCAAATTATATGAAATTGTTTCAGTTAACAATGATTGATATAAATTGAAGTTGTCACCGATGTTATAGAACCTAACACCTATTAGCACATTTGCCAGCCACAGAAACAATGAGAGACATTTATCTGAGAACTCCTTTCCTTCTGATTATCCATTACCCCTAGTTCAGAGCTCCTGTCCTCCATGGTATCCTAAATAAACTAGTAGTATTGGCTGACACTGGCAAAATGGAGGAACTTCTTCTGCTTCTTATCATACTGGTAGCTTCTCTAGCTTACTCTGGGCTTCTGGGGCAGGGAGTGCTAAGGTGATGACTGGACTTACCGCGACCCTTTCACATGCTCATGTATGAAGTCGGCATGAAATCGTGGGACCAGAGGATCCTTCTCCCCGTGCACAATCAAGGTGGGGCACTGGACCAGGGGCAGCAAGTGCCGGCAGATATTACCTGAAGGACAAACACTGTTCTAGGAGGTGAAAAGAAACACAACTTGGCAAGCCATGCCGCTCTTTGCTCCTCAGTTTCTCTGTCTGTAAAAACAGTAGTTGGATTCGATTGTGCCTGGGGTTCTTTCTTTGGGTTTCCTTTTCTGTTCTTCTGCTATTTTTTGTTTGTTTTTGAGCTCTACTAGTAAACAAGTGGCTTTGCCACAATTCATATCAAACAGTAGGAAAATCAACCAAACAAAACCCCCGTAACCTTTTCTACTACACAGGGCAGTTCCCAACGTGCAGAACAGCGGTGGGTGCTTGACCTGGAAAGCTTTTTCCTGGAAATCTTGTCTGGAAGGGTGGCGGGGGCCCCAGCCAGCCCTCCAAGCACATGTACCTCACAAGGAACCTGCAATTTGCACGTGGTAAAGATCACCACTCATGCCTCTGTGACACTCCAACATCATTTGGGGGGACTGTAAGGACATTTCTGAGGCAATTTTGGTACAAACTGGGCTATAGTCCCTGAACTGCCATTTCCTGCCCTGTGACACCTTGGTGGCTCCTTACCCACTTTGAGCTTAAGCCTCAAACAGGGACACTCATAATTCCCTGGGGGTTGCCATGAGGCTACAAAGAGAGCCACACCTAGGGGTCCTGGCATCCTAATGTAGCTACTCCCATCCCCGACCCTCCTTCCGCCTGTGTCTAGAGGAAAGCGCTGCTGTCTGCGAGGTCTGGGCCCAGTCTCTGCATGCCGCCCTGCCCTGCCCTGCCCTGCCCTGCCCTGCCCGTGCCTCTCCCCTCCTCTTCAGCTGGGGGTCACTGCTTGCTACGAGAAGGAGACCAGTTGACCACGAAATACTCGCAGCCTCTCAAGCTTCTCTCTCCTGTCCTTCGATGACACACACCTGCCAAATGTATAATCAAATGATGATAATGAAAGTCAGTGAGTGCTCACTTTGAGTCAACAACTATTTACACAACTTCGTATCTGTTAAGCGCTTATGGTGCCTGCATGTTTCAACTCATTGAGTACCCACAGTTATTTGTGCATTAAGTACTTCCATACAGTACTTTCATTAAGCACTTACTCTGTCCTTGGACCTACACCGAAGCTGAACAAATAGTATCTCACTGAATCCCCACCACAGCTTAATGAGGCAGGTAGTTTCTCCCAGGAAATAGACAGAAAACTGTAGCTTTGAGATGCCAAGTCATCTACCCAAATCCATTCCAACAGCAAGCCAGGGTCAAAGCCAGAATTCAAACCTAGGCCCACCTGACTCCAAAGCTGTGCAATTAACCCCTAAACTGAGCACCCATAAACTTAACTGTACAATTATGGAAGAAGGGCTCCTATCAAATTAATTAGTACAGAATGGGGATAAGTTATTAGCAGTCTTGCTGTGAGATGGTTTATACACTGCTAGATCTTCTATATTAAGACATATTTTTGAATTACTGATTTAACTCTATTTCTGCCTTTAAATCTCTCTATCTTTTCACTGCTCTCTTCGATATGGCATGAAATTTTACATTTTACAAAGTCACTCTCTTTAATGGAGAACTGTTTCAAACATTGCTTTATGGCATTTTCTGTTTTAGGAGCAAAGAGAAACACATTTCAAAGACTTGTTTTTATGGGTGGATACTGCATTTGAACAGGATCATTATAAGGCATATATGTGCTGTTTTCAACTTAAACCAGAAAAGTAACATTTCTAAAAGTCCTTTTCATTGTGAAAGTTTTGACACATGACTCATATAGGAAATGATTACCTAACAGATGAAACTGGTCCTTCAATCACAATTTGTAACAATGTACTCCAAGATTAGATCTTAGCTACTCTATTTTTTTTAGCAATTAAAAAAAGGAAAAGAAAAATGAGAGATTATGAACATTAATAGCTGAATAAAAATAAACTTTAATTTAAAATTTCTCCTAAAAATGTCAACTCTTACTGTTAATGGAAATCTTGTTAATTTTTCAGATAAAGAATATGAGACATTTGTTCATAGCTGAGATCATATAACTTAGTTCTGAAGATGGAAAAAGAACTGAGTATTTTCCTCTTCATACTAATTGTGCGGGGGCCGAAGATTATGACAGAAATTCCCTCCTTTTTTTGTCCTGGTAACAGAGCATCCTAGTGGTGTAACACATCTAAATGTGTAAACAGGAAAAATACAGTGTACATAATGTGGCTTATTTGTTTTCTAATTACCCATTCTGGAATTAGAAAACAGGAACTGACCAAGGCTTCTGGAAAATTATTTTATCATCATATACACAAAGGAAAAAACAACAGTCTGCTATTAAAGACTCAAGAATGTCACCCTTTAGACATGCAGTCCTATCTCTAGGTTAAGGCTGATTGCTTGTGCGAGAACTTGCATTGTACACAGTAACTAGTATTCTCTGTGCCACGTGAGTGTGGAAGGCCAATGGGTGGACTCAGGAATCACTGAGGAACTCCTCAACATCAAGGGAGGAACTGAAGATCCCTCTCTAATCCACAGAGCAACCCTTCAGTAGTCCATGTAACCTACCATCTGGTTGATGTTTAAACTGTCCTATGCCATCCACCCACTTCTCACAGGTTCTGGCAAAGTAGTCATACCCATATAGGGCTTCTAGAGGCTTTCTTGTTCTCTCACTCCATTTAGAAACATCTCGGATGCCTGAAAAACAGAAGCACAGACAAGGATAAGTTCCGTCTCATACTAAGGTTTTACGTTGAAATCTTCTGAGCATGAGCCACCTGTGAGCCTTATGCTCACTGCTCTGTCTGCCTGCAATGCCTCCCCACCGCCCAGGCCCTTCCCTCCCTCTGCGCTGCTTGGCACTTCCCGCTGCTTTGCAGTGTCTCTTGCGCCCACGGCTGAGCGCCTGCCCCTGCCCCTGCCTAGGTCACATGCCCATTGTAAGGGACTGTGCTTTGCCTCTGACTACACCCCAGGGCCTAGACCAGGACCTCCCACACAACAAGCCCACAAAAAACACTTACCAAGTGAACAAAATGAGACCTTCACTTAATGCTTTCTGTTAAGGGTATATGATAAAAGAAAATATTCCTCCAATTAGGGTCACTTGAGTGAGAGTGATATTATTTATAAAAGAGGACTTTTTTGCTGAGTTTCATTTTTATGTATATTGAAAAATGTACACAAATTATTCATTCTAATTTCTGCCACTGAAACAATATAGGTGTAAAAGGCTAACTACCAACTTCAAACTATATTATAGCTGATTCACTCATAGGAAAGGAACAACAGCTGAAAACAACCTTTAAATGAATCAACAAATACAATTACTTAGCCCAATATTTTCCATATTTCTTAAACACACTGATAATTTAAAAATTCAAATGCTTTTGAGTATATTAAATATTACTTATTGAGGGCTTTTAATACAGTGCTTCTACTGAACAGTACACCCAGAAGACAATATGACACTAATGATATAAATGCTCATCGAACAATAATCTATACAGGGCTCCGACTGCCAGGAGCCCGCAGGTACTCAGTGTGTACTCAGTGAACTGGAATAACCGAGTGGAGGAAAAACTGCTGCTCACAGCTGCACCTGCCTTTGCAGGGTGGATCCCAGCACAAGACGGTGCCTGCCTCTGACTGCCTCACACTGTTGGCAGTAGCGGAGTGAGCTGAACACAGAGGCTGAGGATGGCTGAACTGCTCTGCACAATAGTGAAGAGATGAGGGGTGTGGAGAAGCAATTAAAAAATTAAGAGGTGGGGAGGAGATTTGGGAAGAAGAAAAAGAAAACTCGGGGAGGGAGAGGAGGACAGAAAACCCAGCATGACAGTGGAAGACAGTAAAAAGATTCCCCGTAGATGCTTCTCTTCTAGCCGTATGGCAGACCGCACCCTCTGAAAGGCCTTTTAGCAGGAGAACAACTAGTTC
Organism: Mirza zaza; assembly: GCA_008750895.1. Classification (NCBI taxonomy): domain Eukaryota; kingdom Metazoa; phylum Chordata; class Mammalia; order Primates; family Cheirogaleidae; genus Mirza; species Mirza zaza. Next base: position 42,550 of record VSMD01092462.1, on the reverse strand, counting down.
TTTCTCAAAACATAATTTTGTTGCATTGTTGAAGCTGGAGTGATCAATGGAAACTAGGGTATGAGAGGGTCCCAGTGCATTTGTGTAGGAGAAAAAAGGCCTGAAAACAGAGCCAAGGAAGACCCCAGAGGCAGGGCTGCTCCGAGAGGAAACGCAGCCGTCAGCCAGGTGGCTGGTGAGGGCCAAGCCTGACATTCCTGGTTTCAACTGAGCTAAAACTGGCCCCAACTTGGTATGCTTCTCTGGTTCCCAAGAGCAGCAAATGCAACTCTTCTCTGAAGGAAAGCATTCTCAATTTATGCTCACTGTTTTGTTTGTTTGTTTCCAGATTTACGAGTAAGCAAACATTAGCTCCTAAACAAAAATCACAAAATAAACAGAATTTTTTTAAAGTTGATGAAAAAACTGGAAAACTGGGTAAGAAATCTCAATTAATTATGTAGAACGGGACAGAGAGATAGAAGAACAAGAGACATGGAAGACAGACAGGCGAAGCCATGGAAGCCTGCCGGGACCGGAGGAGGGGACGGGGGCAGTGAAGGAGGCTCAACACTGCACAAATGGCGGTGCGCGTTTTCAGAAGTGATCAAAGAATCCACGAACAAAAGTCAAATGTATTCCCAACAGGATGAACAAAACAAAACCCACACTTAGACGCAGTATAGCGAAACAGCCTGCAGCAAAGGATGACGGAAAATCTGAAAACACAAGCAGAGAGGGGAGGCTCAGCACCCCCACCCAGCCAGGGCATAGGACAGGAAGCTCAGGCACTGAGCAGAGAGGGAGGCAGGAGGCTACAGAGTTACAGAGAAGTGACCGTCCTCCTGCAGGTTCATAACCAGCCAAACAGCCCCTCAAGGAGGGCGAAATAAAGATACTTTTAGGTAAAAACTGAGGTGACTATTAATGGGCTGTCCTTAAAGAACTTCTAAAAATAACTTCAGGAAGAAGAGAGAAGCTTTCAGAAGGAACACCTGAGTTGAAAAGACAGGTGCATAAAGACACTTACAAACATGATGGCGAACTTCCAAACAAACAAAACCGCCAAGCTAATGAGAATATGAAACACTATGGCATTTCCTTACATTAACACTAAACAGTTGTGTCCATAAAGAAAGTAAAAAGACAGGCCACAGGCTGTGAAAAGATATTTGCAACACAAATACTTTTCAAGGGGTTAATTAGATTATTTTTAAAAAACTACACATTAGTAACACTGTGACAATATTGGAACTGTGCTAATCTTGGGTTGGGTGTAGAGTCCTTGGGGTGTTTGTTTTGTTATTTTATGGGTTTTGTTTTTGTTTTTGAGACAGAGTCTTGTTTTGTTGCCTGGGCTCGAGTGCAGTGGCATCATCATAGCTCACTGTGACCTCAAATTCCTGGGTTCAAGCGATCCTCCCACCTCAGCCTCCCAAAGTGCTGGGATTATAGGTAGGAGCCACCACACCTGGCCTGTTTTGCTGTTACACTTAAAATTGTATACCTGTTGGCCATGTGGCATTATATGTATGAAATGTTACCTAATAAAAATTTAAAAATCAATAAAGATATGAATAGATATAATATGGAAGAAGCCCAAATGGTGAATAAACACATAAAAAGATTTTCAATCTTATTAGTAATAGGAAAATGCAAATTAAGACCACAATAAGATATTTTACACTCATCTTTGAGTGACCAGTCTGACAATTTCAAGTTGTTTTTTTGAGACGGAGTCTCACTCTGTTGCCTAGGTTAGAGTACCGTGGCGTCAGCCTAGCTCACAGCAACCTCAAACTCCCGGGCTCAAGCAATCTTTCTACCTCAGCCTCCCGAGTAGCTGGGACTACAGGCATATGCCACCATGCCCGGCTAATTTTTTCTATATATTTTTGGTTGGCCAATTAATTTCTTTCTATTTTTAGTAGAGATGGGGGTCTTGTTCTTGCTCAGGCTGGTTTCAAACTCCTGACCTTGAGTGATCTGCCTGCCTTGGCCTCCCAGAGTGCTAGGATTACAGGCGTGAGCCACCACGCCTGGCCAATTTCAAGTTTTTATTGAAGACGTAAGTTAAAGAATCTTGTATCTTGCTGGTGGAAGTGTAAATTTATTGTTAGAAAACAGTTTGTCACTTGTAATGTGGTATATCTGCCCACAACAGTCAGCAATTTCACTTGTGGGCTTGACCCTAGAGACACTGTTGCTCCTATGCCCCAGGAGGCAGGTACAAGAATGCTCATGGCAACAGTGGAAATAGACAGCCTAAACAGAACAGCTCCGTGAGCCCAAAGGGGCGGTGGGGAGGGAGTGGTGGTGGTGGTGGCTCCCTTGGAGATGTGGTGCTTGAGTTAAGTCAGGGGGAGCAGAAGCCAGCAAGGAAGGGAGCAGCAGGTGGTTCACGTGGCCGGGCTGGAGGCGGAAGTGTGGGGAGGTGGCCTGCAGAGGCACAGTCTCGGGCTACTCGCTGATGAACAAAGCTTAGCAGTTTGGACTTTACCTGGAAAGCTGTGGGGCGTCCTTGAAGGCTTTTCACGTAAGATGCCGCGAGATCACTATCAGAGCAGTGTGGAGAGGAGGGAGTTTAAGTTGGGTCCACAAAAAGCAAAGAGGAGGGGTGGAGCGGAGCGGCAGGAGGGTGCTGCGTGGAGGCCACCACACAGCACGATGCAGAGCCAGGCCTGAGCACTCCCGACCCGCACTCCCCCACTCCCCGAGCCGCTCCCTATCTGCGGAGCAGGCTGGGCAACAGCTACCCCCGCCTATGGTGTATGGCTGAAGACTTGAGCTCATGGCAGACACTCGATAAACAGTGATTAAAAATGTTCTTTTGTGGGAGAAATAGTATATTGCAGTGGGTATCATTTACCAAGATAAAGAATTTAGCAGGAGGAACAGGTCTAGAGGGAAGATTATGTGTTCAATTTTAGACAGACTGAATTTAAGGTAGGGCAACCGGATAAGAAAATGGAATAAAAAGTTGAATAAGGCAATACAAAAGTTGACTGTGTGGGATTTGGGAGTTAGGTGTAACCAGGGGCTGAGTGCAGCTACTCAGGTTTTGAGAGCAGAAGAGCAAAGCACCAAGGACAGCGCCTGGAAGACGCCCAATATCACGGCCCACAGAGAGAAGTGGGCACGTGTCACAGCCAGAGAACAGCCGGAGACAGAAGGGGTAAGTAGGGAGGACACGGTGGCGAGAACTTCAAGACAGAAAGCTTCAAAAAGAGAGTGCGATCAACACACTACGACCACACATCATGAGCATATCCTCAAATACTGCAGAACGACCAGGGAACACAGGCAGGGGCGTGTCTGGGGATTTGGTGACAGGAAGGCTCTGTCTCCACTGCCTGGAAGGTCAGAGCCACCTTGACGCAAGTTAGGAGAACCTGGAAAATGGGGAAGTGGAAATGGCCCAGAAGGGAAGCAGAGATATGTCGGACAGTAAAGAGGGCTGTGAGATGGAGAGTTTTGTTCTGTTCTCACAGAGGAAGGAAAGTCAGGGCCCTTGCACAGAGTGCGTTCCCTCTGCAGTGACTGGGGCGAGAGTGTAGGAAGAGGACAGTGCCGGGACCACGGGTCATGATTTAGGCATGTGCACAGAGTCACCGGGCCCAGAAGGGTGGGTGCCACTGGGTCCTGGCACTTGGGATGCTGTCCCAGACAAGGCGCCCCCAGAGCTGGGTCAGGGGTCAAGATGCCTTGCTGAGGAGGAGGGGGCCACCTCAGGCCAGTGCTTGCAGCAGGTCAGTAGAAACAAAGGCAAAGAGGCGTGAAGAGGAAAGCTGGTTTCAAGAACAGTGACTTCCCCTAGGAGGAAGATGGCCCAGAAGGATGAGGGAAAAGGGAGATGAGGCCGGACATGCTGCTTGGATTTAAGTTACTGAAGAGTTTTAAGTCTGCAGTAGAATGAAGGGATCAGATTTTTGCCTTGGAAGGGAAACTCTCCGGTGGAGGACAAACCTACCCTGAGAGGCCAAGGGCCTGAACCAGGAGAATGATGGGAGGGAGGCGGGGATAACTTGAGAGGCAGCACGAACCTGGCGCCAGCAGCATGTGGCCAGAGTTAAACACAGAGGGAGAGGAGGACTGGGCCCTGAGGGATGACTCTGGCTTAGATGACCGGCAGACTGGATGCCATCCCTGAGACAGTGACGGTGGGTGTGGGAAGGCCCATGAAATAATGAGTTCAGTTTTAGAACAAGGAAGACCACATTCTGGGGCATAAAACAAACCTTAATACATTCAAAAGAATTAAAATCATGCAATGTGTGTTTTCTGAACCAACGGGATTAAACTAGATTTCAATAACAGAAGGGTTTCTTGGAAACCTCAAATAATTGGAAATTAAATAATATACTTCTAAATAACCATAGGTGAAAGAGGAACTCTGAAGACATATGAGAAAATATTTTTAACTGAATAAAAATACAACGTATCAAAATTTGTAGACTGTTCAGATGTAGCAGGGCTTAAAGGGAAATCTATAGCATTAAATGCTTGTATTAGGAAGGAGAAGAGGTCTCAAATCAATAAGCTAAGCTTCTACTTTGAGACTGGGGGTAGGGAGAAGGAAGCAAATTAAAACTCAAAGCAAGGAAGACAATAATAAAGAGAAGAGATAATAGCCAATAACAGCATGGTACTGGCATAAAAACAGACACATAGACCAATGGAACAGATTTGAGAACCCAGAAATAAATCCACACATCTATAGTGAACTTATATTCAACAAAGGTGCCAAGAACATACAGTGGGGAAAGGACAGTCTCTTCAATAAGTGGTGCTGGGAAAACTGGACATCCATATGCAGAAGAATGAAACTGGACCCTTATCTCGCTCCATATACAAAAATCAAACAAAAATGCATTAATGACTTAAATCTAAGACATGAAACTACTAAAAGAAATCATTGGGGAAATGCTTTAGTACATTGGTCTGGCCAAGGACTCCTTGAGTAATACCCCCAAAGCACAGGCAGCCAAAGCAAAATTGAACAAATGGGATCACATAAAGCTAAAAAGTTTCTGCACAGCAAATGAAAGTGAAGAGACAACCTACAGAATGGGAGAAAATATCTGCAAATTACCCATCTGACAAAGTATTAATAACTAGAATATATGCATATAAAGAGCTCCAACAACTCAATAGGAAAAAAAATCAAATAATCTGATTAAAAAATGGGCAAAGGATCCGAATAAACATTTCTCAAAAAAAGACATACAAATGGCCAACAGGTGTACGAAAAAATCCTCAACATCCTTAGTTATCAGAGAAATGCAAAACAAAACTACAATGAGATATCATCTCACCCCAGTTAAAATGGCTTTTATTAAAAAGACAGAAAATAATGAATGCTGGTGAGGATGGGAAGACAGGGACTCTGTACACTGTTGGTTGGAATGTAAATTAGTGCAACTACCATGTAAAACAGCATAGAGGTTCCTCAAAAAACTAAAAATAGAACTACCATATGACCCAGTAATCGCACCACTAGGGATATATCCAAAGGAATTAAATCGGTATATTGAAGAGGTATTTGTACTCTCATTCTCATTGCAGTATTAACCACAATAACCAAGATATAAAATCAGCCTAAGTGTCCATCAACATATAAATGGATAAAGAAACTGTGGTACATAGACACAACAAAATATTATATAGCTATGGAAAAGAAAAATCTTGCCATTTGCAACAACATGGATGGAACTAGAGGACTTTATGTTGAATGAAATAAGCCAAGCACAGAAAAACAAATCTTGCATGTTCCCACTCATATATGTGAGCTAAACATTAAAACAATTGAGCTCATGGAGACAGAGCGTAGAAAGATGGTTACCAGAGGCTGGGAAGGGTAGTACAGAGGGAAGATAAAGTGGACATGGTTAATGGGTACAACTGTATAGTTAGGTAGAATGAATAATATTTGATAGCACCACAAAGTGACTATAATCAATAATAACTTAGGGTATACTTTAAAATAACTAAAAGAGAGTGAGTTAGAATGTTCCTAACAAAGAAATGTTAAATGCCTGAGGTGATGATACCCCAATTAACCTGATTTGATTAATTCACATTGCATGCCTGTATCAAAACATCACATGTACCCTATAAAGACATACAACTATTATGTACCCATACTAATTAAAAATGAAAAAAATTTTTAAAAAGAACAGAAATAATGACATTAAAAACAGAAAATAGTAGAAATAATTCAACAAAAGCAAATCTAGTTCTTTGAAAAGACAAATGAAATTGATAATCTTCTAGCCAGACTGGCTGGGAACAAAAGAGAGGTGACACAAATTACCCATATCAAAGGGAAAAAAGAGGGGCATTACTGCAGACCCAATAGACTTTTAAGAGTGTAGTAAGGATACACCATAGCAACTCTAAAATTATTCACTGGCTTTGGCAACAAGGAGATTATATTGATACTTATTTCGGTGAGAGCAGTTTCAGTGGAGTGTGCTGTAGGGAACAGAGTGGGAGGTGGGCCAGAATGGACTGAGGAAGGAAGGAGAGGAGAAGAGCATATAGAAGCAGAGAATGAAGACAGCCTTCAATAAGTTTGTAGGGGAAGGACAGGGAATGGGAAGACAATAACTACAGGTAAGAGGGACAGCTTTTTGGAGGAGGAACCATGCCCACCTTTATGGGCTGAGAGTAAGGATCTGGTAGGGACGGGTCAATGACACAGGAGAGGGAGGGAGAACCAAAGGGAGAGCACAGTTCCCTCACTGGTGCCTGGTGACTGCCAACAGTCACTCACATGCAGTGGCCACCAGCGCAGCCCCTGGGCAGCAATGCTGGGAGCAGAGGGGGCACCTGGCTTGGTCTCCTAGAGGTAGCGGGAGGGGATGCCAGCAAGAGTGGAATGGTTCACTCTGCACAAGACAGCCACCAGGTGGGAACACAGTAAGCACAGCAGGAATACAGGTTAGCACTAGTAACTACATCAGACTCACCCTTTACGCATTTCACATTTCTTTATAAAGCAGACTGTTAAGAACTAAGATTCTACAACAGAACCCTGCTGTTAGTAGCTTAGTTAAAAGTCAAGTGAACTGTAGAATAGCTGAAAAAGACTAGACCTAGGATATTCTAGTGCAGGGATCTGCACACTTTTTCTCTAAAGGGCCAGAGAGTAAATATTTTAGGCTATGTAGGTCAAGAGACAAAATCAAAGACATTATGTAGATACTTATAAAAAGGGGGGAAAACACCTGACTTGCCTGGGAAGGGCCATCTGTGGTCCACTAGAATCACACTGGGACAAAAAGCCACTGGCATAAAAGGAGGTTCCCAGTGGCCAGGCTGGCAGGCGATAGCAGTGGGGTAGCCCAGGTCAATTTTCACTTTTTGCCCCAGCAGCTCCCAGATTCTGGATGCACTCTTCTCTTCTCCTGAGAGCCTGGTCCTCTCAACTTGGGCAGCTGGCTGGAGCTGAGCAACTTCAGTCGCTGACTAAAGTTCCATGACTGGGTGCCTGGTGCCTGTCAACTGTCACTAACATGGAGTGGCCACCAGCACAGGCCCTGGGCAGCGATGCTGGGAGCAGAGCGACGCCAGGCTTGGTCTCTGTGACTCGCAGTACTAGCCTCTTTGATTAGTGCCCAGGCTTTACAGAGGCAGGTGACAGGCTGGATTTAGTTTTTCAGTGCATCCAAAAACCTCAAAGAAAACCCTTAAGGATAACCTTAAAAAATTTGAATAGCACAGAAATTCTTTAATCAAAATATAAGGTTTCATATTTGAATTCAATGCTCCCTTTCATACTCACATTATTTTAAATGAAATTACAAATAACATCGCACGTCACCTCTCACTTCCTTGAAGTTCACTAGTAGCAGTGGTAAATGGAAATGCTGCTTTTACTTAGCCTTTTCTTGAGTCATGAAAGTTTCACTCCTGGAAATAGAAAGCTTTAAAACTCAGACTGGTTAAACTGTATTACTTTTCTGAGGACTCATTATTTTTCCTACCTTGCAGTTGAGAACTGGAAGCAGATATGACTTGTCAACACATCTCAAAATAAGAGATGAGAAGGGGAGAGAGAAGAGAATCATCCACTGTCAGGGCATCTCTGGTTGGCAGAACCTACCCTCGTAAATCACGCTGTCCTCAGCAGTGACGTAGGCGTTGGCGCCCCAGATCACCATCTTGTGGATGTAAGCGGGATATTTTGCAGCAGCAATGAGTGCAGTTATGCCGCCATCACTCCACCCCAGCAGAGAGACCTTCTTAAACTTCAGTGTCTGTGACAAATACAACAAGATGCACAGCACAGGTTACTGCTCCTCTGCTGAAAGAACCCAAGACCCACTAATGTTCAGAATCAATACGGGTGTGGGGTCAGACTATCAATTAGTAATAAAAGAAAAATCCTAGCATCCACCATTTGATTACATAATCTTTTCTCTCAATTAATTTTGGTGTAATAATTGTCACAAAAACCTAAGAATATAGTATGGGTCTGAATTATGAGGGAACTACATCTTCTGGTTGGATAAATCTCAAGGAACCAGAATCAACCAAGACTGGTTATACTTAGATATGACAAATACTCTGCGTGTGTGTGTCTGTGCAAGAGTGTGCACATGCCTGAGCAAGAACTTGAGAATAGTTCTGTAGAGCAGAGAGGGGACCTTGAGATCTGCTGGAGGAAGTGACGTGTGGCATCTGGTAAAGCCACTGACTGCACCTGTGGGTAGCATTGCTAGAACTGGGCTGTCAGCGAAAGGTGTGGTGGGAGGTTATGTTAGTCCTTGGGTGAATCAAACAGCATCTGAAAATGTGTTTGGCAAGGAAACAGACAAAGATTACATCTGCGAGAGGCTGCCTAGAAGTAAGAATAGAATGGCTAGGAAAATTTAAGGTAAAGAATTAACAAATATTAGTCAGTGGTATTTGCTGCCAGGACAATAAATTGGTATAACCACTATGGATAATTATTTGGCATTATCTTATAAAATGAACATTTGCATTTCTTCACCCAGCAAGTCACTTCCTAAATTCATATGACACTTTCCCACAAGTGTGCTAGGAGCTCCATCCAGGACATCCACAACAACATTATTTAAAATGGCAAAAAAATGAAAATTAAAATGGCCATGAACAACAGAATGTTCACTGCAGTGCTATTTATAATCACAAAAAAAGGCAAGTTAAAAATTAAATTAGTTGGCTGAGTGTGGTGACTCATGCCTATAATTCTAGTACTCTGGGAGGCCGAGGCTGGCGGATGGTTTGAGCTTAGGAGTTTGAGAGGAGCCTGAGCAAGAGCGAGATGCCCGTCTCTACTAAAAAATAAGAAGAAATTAGCTGGACAACTGAAAAAAAAAAAAATATATATATATATATATATATATATATATGTATAAATAAATTAGCCAGGGGGCATGGTGGCTCATGCCTGTAATCCTAGCATTCTGGGAGGCCGAGGCGAGAGGATCGTTTCAGCTCAGAAGTTCGAGACAGCTCAGGAGTTCGAGACCAGCCTGAACAAGAGTGAGACCCCGTCTCTACCAAAACTAGAAAAAATTAGCTGGGCATGGAGGCGCATGCCTGTAGTCCCAGCTATTCGGGAGGCTGAAGCAGAAGAATCACTTGAGCCCAGGAGTTTGAGGTTGCTGTAAGCGAGACTGACGCCACGGCACTCTAGCCCGGGCAACAGAGTGAGATTCTGTCTCAAAAAAAAATTAAATTAGTTATCTACCATCAGAAGATGGGTGAAGTAAGACACAGTACATCCACCTGATGGGCTTTAGTAAGAATGATGTAAGTGTGTATTTGGTGACATGGAAGTATCTCCTCAACAAATTGTTCAGTGAAAATGGTAAGTTGGAAAAATGTTAGGTATCGTCTGATAACAATGCTGGCTAGAAAGGCAGAGCCTTAAAGTCTCAGTAATGGTGTCTTTAGATAGCTGGATTGTGGGCTATTTCTACTTTCTTCTTTACATCTATTTGAACTCTTTGAATTTTCTATAGGAACCCCATGGTACTGCCTTTGTAGAAAGAAAGAACAATAAAACAAAATAAATGCAGACAGGCCCACCCACCCTCCCTGCCCTGAGTGCCTCCCTAAGAGACCCACCTTCATCAAATCAACAGCATCTTTTGCATCCCTTTCAAAAAAGTCCACTGGGAAATCTCGATCTGGAGGTCTGGAGTGTCCATATCCTCGGGGATCCCAGGCGACCACTGTGAAGAGCTTCTTACTCAGGCTTTGGAGCTGGGGTCCAAAATCAGTCTCTCCACTTCCTAAAAACAGCCACTCCGTCACCCCTAGGCAAATGCTTTCCTTGTATCAAACACATTACAGTGAAGACAGAAGCAATGACAATCTTAAAGCACAGTAGCCAGTCTCTACTCCAAGTTAGCCTCCAGAATCCATCAGGCAAGTAGTCTTCCAGGGACCCAAGCCACGCTCTTAGGCGGACTGCCTTTCCCCCGCAGGAGTTGGAATCTGCCTGCGACCTCCCCCTGGTGGCTATTTTGAGAAGGACCGAGGGCTCGATTCTTTGGTCCTCTTATTATTTCAGTACTTTTAATACAGCTTTACTTAATCCTCCTTTTTTTAAAAAAAGAATTAATGAAACTGTATAGAAATAAAATTACACACATGATATGATTTGGGGTTGTTCTCTTTTTTTAATGACTTACAAATAAAAAACATCTCTATATTATCTGTAAAAAAATTTATGAGATTTGGTCCAAGTTATTTATTCAAAGCAGAATTCTAAAATTCCAGATTTTTTTATTAAGCTAATGTGAATAGCCCTAAATATTTTATTTTGTAGTTATAATTAAAAAACAGAAAATTAAACTAAAACATGGAAATGGGGGGAGGACATGGAGGGAAGAAATCAAATTATAAAAGTTTGCTTCATCAAAACAGTTCAAAATAGCCTATGGTTCTAACAAGCAGAACTATATTCCTGGGCCTGTGCTGGACCTGACCAGCAGTCCCTAGCCCTGCCACGTGGTCACTCTAGGTGTGGTGTGCCCACACCCACTGCACGCAGCATGCACTCTGAAAGAGCCCAGTCCAGGGGAAAGTCAGCATTTTATCTGTAAAGCCCACTGATTTCTGAGGACTCAAGCTCAGGCCACCAATGGACACTAAACATTTTGTCCGAAATGTCTTTCAAGATGGTGCAGGATCATTAACATTGTCAAGGCCCATCATTCTTCCTGGCAAGATATGTCTTTTTCAAGATGAGGTAAATCATTCAGAAAACCCAAGTCAAAAACAAATCAATGGATCTAGCCTACATCTACTGCTGTGACCGAGGGGCTTCTCTTGCAGTCCCTGACCTGGGGCGACTTCTGCTGGGAAACTGCTCTGCAGGAGGGGCAGAAGGTGAGAAGACAGGAAAAGGGAACCCTCTAAAATATCAACTTCATAAATAGTAAGACATTTGCTTTCTGGCACACATGCATACAGATGCAGAATACTAAAACCTTAAAACATGTTCAAGGAAGAGATATGCGTAGGTACCGCTTTGTGACACCAGAGAAGCCTGTGGGAGGGGTCTGCATGCCGAGGGCGGGATAGGAGACAGAATTTCACTGTTCCATCTTTTAATTTTGGAATCGTGCTAATGTTTTACAAAACCAACAATTAAATCAGTAGAAGTTTTTATATCTGGATAATGACTGCAATACTAAAATAATGGAAAACTAAGCTGGGAAATTATTCATTGTTTACAGTTAACTTTAGCTTTCCATAGGCCATTGGAGTGAGTGTCCTCTTTCATTACAACAGCTTAGGGAAACAAAGATACTATCTAGACTCAGAGCCAGCGCTAGCTACAATACAGTACCACAATCAGCTGAGGCTCAGTCAAGTGGAACCACCACTGACTGAAATGACTTTAGCACTTTACTTTTAAAAGAAATAAGCAAATCACAAGGAAATAAGTACAGTCAGCCCTCCACATCCATGGTTTCCACATCCATGGATTCAAACAACTGCGGGTCAAAAAAATATTTTTAAAAATATGGATGGTTGGATCTGTACTGAACATGTAGTTTTTTCCTTGTTATTATTCCCTAAACAATATAGTATAACAACCATTGACACAGCATTTACATTGTATTAGGTATCATCCATAAACTAGAGATGATTTAAGGTATACAGGAAGATGTGCATAGGTTATGCAAATACTGTGCCATTTTATAGCAGGAACTTAAGCATCTGTGGATTTTTGGATTTGCGCGGGGTCCTAGAACCAATCCCCCACAAATACCAAGGGATGACTAATATATGGGAATTATTTAACTAAATCAATAATAAAGCAACAATACTAACCCCTTTAAAACCAAACTTTGGATGTCCTGAGATCACTGGAAATATTCCCCCTGAACTTTCTACATCTGAACAACTGTTCTGAAAATGAGACTGAGACCCAGTGGGCTTTATTATGTCTCATACATTAAGAGAGGGTAATCTGCTAATCTGATTTTGATTTTCAGAAAAGACTTTATGTTTTTTTCTTAACTCTTACATTAATTGAACATATTATCAATCACAACAGGGTAAGCAATCCAAACTGGTTTTAGCATGTGGAAAATTCCTCGGTGCCAGGCAAACTGGAATGGCTAGTCACCCACTCACCTTCTTCCTTTGTCTAGCTTTCTTCCCATACCCCTTCCCTTACCTCTGCCACCCCCCAAACTGGGGGCAGCTGTGGTTTCATAGTGCACTTGCATGGGAAAAACTGGGCACTTAAAGGAATAAATACATGTAGCAGAAAGTTATCTACTTTTCTAAATCACTTATATTTGATTGTGGCAAATATTGCTTCAAACATTTCAGCAAAGCACTAAAATTAATAATCAATGTTTGGCACCTAGTATTTTGAATGCATCATAGATGATACAGCACGTAAGAGCTATTAAAAAATGTCCAGACCCAACATCCCAGGAAGTAGCAGGACTGCATGCTCTCCCTCTCCTGTCTGCTGGTAACGCAGGTGAACGCCATTCACGGCCACTTTGGCAGAGGTGACTGAGGTGCTAGAAGAAAAAACACCCATCCCCATAGCAGGGAGGAAGGGACAGGGAGAGATTTGTCAAAGGATACAAAATTACAGCTAGACAGAAGCAGTAAGTTCTAGTGTTCTATAGCACTGTGGGATGACTATAGTTAATAATCGTATATTACATAGTTTCAAATAGCTAGAAGAAGGATATTGAATATTCCCAACACAAAATAATGATAAATGTTTGAGATGATGGATATGCTAATTACACTGAATCTGATCACTATGTGTTACATGTACCAAAACATCACTATGTACCCTATGAATATGCACAATTACATCAATTAAAAAATAAAAATGTTTTCTAAAAAACCCATCCCAAAAAGAAAAATTGTTTAGCGGTACAAATTTAATGTAGCAAAACTATTCTTTTACATGCATGAGTCAGCTCCAGTACCCCTCTCCGGATTCTTGAATTGCCTCACTTTCCTAATTCTGAACAGTGGCAGGAGTCTTTCTTCCTTACTGGACTGCAGATCTGCAGTGTGCCTTCATGCTTGAATATGCCACAGCCCCCAGCCTGGGGCTTATGCTACAAAAGCACTGAGAGACCTGCTGAAAGCAATGGCATTCAGTCCTGTGGCACGTGCCAGGAGCCCAAGTGCAGCTGGAGGGGCTGGGGGCTCCTCACAGAGAGGTACAAGGGTGGGCATCAGAAGCAGGAGCCTGGGTCCACCTGCTGGCACCTCAGCAGGCCTAGAGGAGGTACAGACTTGAAGCAGCCCTGATGGCATTCTAAAGGATGGGACTGATCCCAGGGGTCCAGAAGGCAGGCCTGGATCTCAGGCAGTGCTTGAGGTGTAAGGCTTCTTATGTGGTCTGGCCAGCTGCAAGTGGGCTATAGTCAGGAATGCCCATCTGCATTGAGATAGCCATACCTGTTTTTTAAGATGTTGAAATATTTCTGTGTTGACTGTTAAGTAGCCATGTCTATAAGCCCCCATCTCAAAAGCCCTCCCTCCTACCACTGGCCTTGGGGCAGGGTGAACGCCAGCATGTGTCCTGCCAGAATTTCCTGCCACAATGACATATGCATTCTGCCAGAATGACATATGCATTTCCTGCCAGAATGACATATGCATTCTGATTAACCTTTCCTCAGCTGCTCTTCGGCAGCTCCAGAAGAGGCGTGCAGTGCTGGACACAATAGAGTACATGCAAGGGCCCTGCTCCAGGCCCCAGCTAATTTACCAGATGGCTGAGTGACGCACAGAAGGGACATAGCAGCATGCAAGGGCAGGTGTTAGGAGATGCTCCTTTTCTTCTAGTGAATTGGTGATAAACTTAAATCAACCACTGCCTCTTTTTTCTTTTACATACTCCCTACCCTACCTCTCCCCATAGTCAGAATGATTCCTGAAATGCAGCCCTTTTGAAAAAGCAAGGTCCCAGCCGGGAGCAGTGGCTCATGTCTGTAAATCCTAGCACTCTGGGAGGCCGAGGTGGGAAAGAGCAAGTCCCCATCTCTACTAAAAATAGAAAGAAATTAATTGGCCAACTAAAAATATATAGAAAAAATTAGCCTGGCATGGTGGTGCATGCCGATAGTCCCAGCTACTCGGGAGGCTGAGGCAGGAGGATTGCTTGAGCCCAGGAATTTGAGGTTGCTGTAAGCTAGGCTGATGTCACGGCACTCTAGCCCAGGTGACAGAGTGAGACTTTGTCTCAAAAAAAAAGAAAAAGCAAGGTCCTGTTTCTTCTTCTGGTTTCATCTCATTAGCCAACTTCAAGTAAGAAAGAAACAAATGATTTGATTTACAGGTACATCTAATCTTAACATGCAATTTCTGGAAAAATACAAGGCAGAATCAGGTAGTAATAAGGCCTGACATAACTGTAAGCTCATTATCTACACAGAAACACTAATTAGAGGAGCAATAAAGCCACAGAGCAATGGCAATAGTGACACCACCAATTTGCTTATTATTAACATCCTATTGCTCTGAGGAATTCATCTCTGTGGTTAAGATGGCTTTAGATAGCTGAGGATCAAGACAGAGGCAAATAAACGCACTCAACTGAGAAAGACTCATTTCAGCAAACATTTGTGTATTGGTGTGTCTGCTTTGTCCACAGTCCAGTATGAAAGAAGATAAAGACAGAGGATTTGCTCTGCAGACCCTCAGGGAGGCTGTTATGACTGAAGAAAGGAAGACCTCAAGGTACCAAGAGGGCATGAAAGTTCTTAACAGTATTTCCTGTGTTTACTAAATGAGGCAACTCCCTAAACAGACGACCAGCATTTACCTGGCTCATGTTAGTAATAATGTGCATGATACCATCCTTTTTCTGTAATATTCCTTGTGTGCTAGAGATTTGTTAGGGGCTCCCTTCCCTGCAGTGCTGAGGACATGCTTGTAAAAGTCTTTTGTACTGTGAGGCTATCAGGTGTAATGAGAAGCCCCTCTCCCTCCTTCTCACCATCCAAAGCTGGGACCTGGTGCTGCTGCCTCACACTCTCTGAGCCAGCACCAGGGCACCAGCTCACATAGGCTTCTTTCCTTCAGCTCCCATGATCATTCCCAAGTCTCTTCTGCAAAAACCCTCCAACTTCCCTCTGTACTTCGCTGTATCTATGTTTCAATTTCCCATTCCAAATTGCATTTTTTTTTCTAATTACTGCCATCCCATATTCTTTTGGTTGCCTAAAAATAATACAGAAACTACCTGGTTGTAGTTTAGAGCTCAGCTTAATGGAAACTCAATGTTGGGGAAGTATTTACGAAGGCAGAAACCTTGCAAGGTGGCTTCAGAGGATAGACAGGTTATATCAGGGCTGGGCAGAGATATCTAAGAGAAAAAAAGTAGCATTTGAGATGAACTTGCAAAGATAGGTAAAACTCTGAAAAAAGAATATGGTGGGGAGGGCATTTCTTGAAGAAGAAATAGCATGGTCACAGGCCCAGGAGCAGGAGCCATATGTGGGGACAAGCCAGCCAGAGTATGAAGTCAAAGCACGAGCCAAGGCTAGGGCCAAATTATGCAGGGCTTTGCAGCTAGGCTAAGGGGAAAGAGAATGTCCTGGGTGCTCAGTCATCAACATCCTGGATGTCCATCATCCATCACCAGAGTACCTGCCATTATCACATCGGCCCATGCCCTGGGGTTAATGCAGGCTGCCAAAAACCTTTCATGAATCTCCAATTTGGGGGGAAAAGGACAGAGGATTATTTATGGATGAAAGCAAATCAATTTCAAACATAAGAAAAAGGAGCCAGGTGTGGTGGTCATGCCTGTAATCTCAGTACTTTGGGAGGTCGAGGTGGGAGGACTGCTTGAGCCTATTAGTCTGAGACCAGCCTGGGCAACATAGCAAGACCTCATCTCTAAAAAACTTTTTAAAAATCAGCAAGGGATCGTGGCACATGCCTGTAGTCCCAGCTACTTGGGAGGGTGAGGCAGGAGGATTGCTGGAGCCTAGGAGCATGAGGTTGCAGTAAGCTAGGACGACACCACTATACTCTAAGCCAGGGTGACAGAGTGAGATACTGTCTCAAAACAAAAATTTCTGGGGTGGGAGCCAGACATCTACATTTTTTAAATTACGCAGATTCTAATAGGCAACCAAGGTTGAGAATGACTGAGTTAATTTCTTGGAGGAAAAATATCCTATTTCTCTTTTAAAGCATGCTTCCTACCTTGTGTTTATCCTAGCCTCTCTCTTTCTGAAAGGCTGAGCAGGCACTTTTGTGAAAGGAAAGGATTACCTTACAATGGTAGTGAAGGGGTTGAGCTGCTCCCCTCAAAGAGGCAGAGTATACTGTTAGGAAAGGCAAGGATATAATAGTGTGGCAAATAATTAAACTAAAGCTAACCTTTGTGACTATGTGTCATGACTATGTCTAAGAACTTTACCTAGCCCACTCATTTTGCTCTGAAGTGCACAGTATACTTAACCTAATTTAACCATTGAATAGCCTGAGGATCAGGTAATTTGCCTGACACACCATCATTTTGGAAAGCCTTCATACAGTAGTATATATTCAGCTGTTTCTTTTGTTTCTTTTTCCAGAGTAGTCATTAGCCACAATAAAGTATTAACTAATCCCAGGGCTTGAAATTTATATGCATTTTTATGATTTGTACATCTTTTACATATTGTATTATTACTTAGATATTGCAATTATACCTACTAATTACTTAGTATTCATTATGTCCCAGGCCTTTTACATTTGGTGTTTCAAATCCTCACAAAAACCCTGCAAGGCAGGAGGCTCAGAGAGGTTGAGTAACGTGCACACATTTGCCCAGCTAAGAAGTGGCAAAACGGCCATTAGAACTCCAAAGACCACGACTCCTCTCTAACCTCATGGAAGAACAGAGTCCTCAGTAGGGCTCAGGTACTGCCAGATAGAGGGTGGTGGCAGGCATCAGTGGAAGGATGGTCTCTGATTCTCTGGCAGGGAAAATATTTTTCTTCAGGTAGACTGTTATGTTCTGTAAGTTATTGATATTATAACTGTATATATAACATACAACTTCAGATCGAAAAGGCTTTTTTTGGATTGACTCAGAAATAAACTACCTTCCAGATCATGTAAGAACAGGGTCAAAGTTCTAAACAAAAGACTTAAACAAACACATTTTTGGAACACAGCTCAATTGTAGGTTGGGCATGGCTGTTTTGAAGCGAAGTATTCATTTATCTACTTATGTTGGGCTGCAGCCTTGATTCAGGATGAAACAATTCCCATGCTTGTTTTCCCAGATTACATGTCATATCAATTCGCAGCTGCATTTATAAAATGGCAGTACAAAATCCAGAGAAACCTGTTTTTCAGACCTGTTTTAGAAAGAATGATCTGATGTATATAGCTGTGGCCATCGACATGTTTTTCCATCTATCAAAATAGTCCTGAAAATTTTCTAATAATTCCTAAATAATAATAAAAGAACCTAAATGAAATATGAAACTCAAGAGCTAGTTAATCATATAAAAATTTAAAAGCTGTTCAGATTTCCCTTCCTTTCTCATTCCAGATTAAGTTCTCAATCTAGAAGTCTCCACAGTCGATCAAGTAAAGTTCTAAATGCCAGGTACCTACCTAGCATTTGACTTTTTTCTACTAATGGAATTGACCCATCAACAGTTAATTGCACACATGCATCGTGTACATTTGTTTTGTTTTTCTGTTTTATTTCATTTTTTTTGAGACAGAGTCTTACTCTGTTGCCCGGGCTAGAGTGCCATGGTGTCAGCCCAGGTCACAGCAACCTCAAACTCCTGGGCTCAGGCAATCCTCCTCCCTCAGCCTCCTGAGTAGCTGGGACTACAGGCATGCGCCACCACGCCCGGCTAATTTTTTCTATATATTTTTAGTTGGCCAATTCATTTCTTTCTTTTTTTAGTAGAGATGGGGTCTCGCTCTTGCTCAGGCTGGTTTCGAACTCCTGACCTCGAGCAATCCGCCCGCCTCAGCCTCCCTGAGTGCTAGGGTTACAGGTGTGAGCCACCCGCCGGGCCCATTGTGTACATCTGTGTGTGTATATGTGTGTGCATGTGTGTGTGTAGAAAATAAAGCGAGCTTCATGCTGCTTTATCCACATTTCTACCCGGAATCTCTAGAAACCAACAGTACCCACTATCTATCAAGGCAGCAGGTCAGAGATTAATTCAGTTTTGGTCGTTATTGCTTTATCTGAAATGGAGGGAAGGGAGAGAGGACAAAAGAGCAAAAAGCAGCTTCCCGAGTGCGTCCACACACCCACCTCAGACCCCCCAGGATCTGAGAGAGAGGCCCAGGCCTCTCCTCTCCGTAGATTCGCAACATGGCTCTTCTGCACATTACAGTTCGACATCAGCAAACAGACGCGTCAGGCCCGCGGGACTGCGGACGGAAGCCTGAACAGAGCTAGGGGAGCTGAAGGCCGCGCCAGCGGCCAGCGGCGCCCGGCCCTCTCCGCGCCCTCAGCCCACCTGCGGCCGGCGCCCGCCCCTCC
This sequence comes from Mirza zaza, assembly GCA_008750895.1. Lineage (NCBI taxonomy): Eukaryota > Metazoa > Chordata > Mammalia > Primates > Cheirogaleidae > Mirza > Mirza zaza. The sequence continues at coordinate 23,577 of VSMD01092462.1, read as the reverse complement.
CGCCGCCCCGGAGCGCGCCCACGCAGGAGCCTGCCGATGGGGCACGCGCCGTTACCCGAACGCCGCCGCGGGCCCGGCGCGGGGGACTTGGATCCCGGGCTTCAGCGCAGAGACGGACCGCCGCAGCACGCCCGCGCAGCCCAGCGCGGCTGCCATGTCCGAGCTCCGGCCGCGCAGGGGACGTCCGCGCCGCGGGCCGCGCGGACACGGGCCCGCCCCGCCTCGCCGCCCCGCCCACATCCGGTCCCGCCTCTGCGCCCCGCCACCACCGCCCGCTTCGACGCCCCGCCCACATCCGGCCCCGCCTCTGCGCCCCGCCCACAGCCGGCCACCTCGACTCCCCGCCCACATCCGGCCCCGCCTCTGCGCCCCGCCACCGCCGGCCCGCTTCGACGCCCCGCCCACAGCCGGTCCCGCCTCTGTGCCCCGCCCACAACCGGTCCACCTGGACGCCACGCCCACAGTCGGCCCCGCCTCGACGCCCCGGCCTGTCCCGTAGCCCCCCCTTTCTGCCCGCCCCCTCCGAAGCCCCGCCCCTCCCGCTTCGGGCCTAGGACGCACAGAAACCCGGCTCGGAGTTCGCCAGTCCTGGAATGGGTCGGCGCCCTCCCCGGCTGCCGCAGTCCTCTCTGCGTCCGCCCTGGCTCCGCGGTGGTGGTCCGGCGAGCGCCGCCCGCCCCGCCCGTCGCTGCGGCAACCGCGGCCATTGGGGGGCGAGGCCGCCCGCCCTCCTTCTAGGGTGGGCGTCCAGCCGGGGGCTCGGGAGGCGCCGGTGGGGACTCGGCCCTGTGGCTGGCTGCTAAGGGTGGGGTGAAGTGCACTTGCTTTTAGGGATGATGGGATCTGTATATCTTTTTCTTTATACCACTTCATACCCCTTAGGGTGGCTACTAGCAAAAATCTCAGAATTAGTGCAGGTGCAGATGTGGAGAGATTGGGACCGTTGTGCAGTGCTGGTGGGAATGTAAAATGGTGCAACCACTGCGGTAAACAGTACTGCAGTTCCTCAAAAAATTAAACATAGAATTACCGTATGATCCAGCAATTCCACTTCTGGGTATATACCCAAAAGAACTGAAAGCAGGGTCTTGAAGAAATGTTTCTACACCCATGTTCACAGCAGCGTATTTCACAATAGCCAAAAGGGTGTAAGCGACCCATGTGTCCAACAACAAATGAATGGATAACCAAAATATGCTCTATCTGTACAATGCAATATTATTAAGCCTTAAAAAAGAAGGAAATTCTGACACATACAACATGGATGAACTTGGAGGACATTATACTAAACGAAGTAAGCCAGACAGAAAAAGACAAATACTGTATGATTCCACTCTTTTGAGGTACCTAGAGTGGCCAAATCATAGAGACAGACAGACAGACAGTAGAATGGTGGTGGCTGGGGGTGGAGGGGAAGAGGACGGGGAGGTGGTGTCTAATGTGTCAGACTTTCAGTTTGGGAACATGAGCAAGTTCTGGAGATGGATGGTGGTGATGGCTGCACAACACTGGGAATGTATTTCATGCTACTGAACTGCATACTTAAAAATGGTTTGTACTAAGTTTTTGTGTATTTTATCACAATGATTTTTTTACTATATAATTCAAGCTTTGTAAAGGTTATAGACATTATATACAATTGAAAGGTCAGTGGTAGAAGAACTATCCCTCTAAGTCTGGCTACCATTCTACCTTAAGTGGAAGTAACTAGCAGATTCATGGTTACTGTTGTAGCCTTGGCTTGGATTATTGGAGACAACAGCTTCTTTGCATATTGCATTATTTTTCCTCCAGGAGACCCTTGTTGTATCCTGTGCTTTTAAGTGCTACAGCTGTGGAAAGTTCTATTACCTGCAGGGTCCTCACTGGCCCATTGGAGTTTCTTGAGCAGTAAAGGCAGTTTGGGCCTAAATACAGAATATGCAAAAAGTTTATATTCTATTTTCAACATAAATCTATTATTACATCAATTTCTGCATAGAAGGAAAGTTAAATTTATATATTCACACATTATATTGTTTGAATTGTCTTTGATCATTTGACTTTCAGAAATCTTTAGTGAGGTCAGTATTTCCTTTTTTCTGAAATGTTGATTGAGATTTCTTGTCAGAGATGATGAGGGTTAAATATAGTTGTCTGTAAAATTTCAACATGTTACCCTAGTACTAAGCAAAAATAGTAGCACTGAGTTTTTAGGTTATTGGTGTCATGGTTTAAGTACACACATGAGAACTAGTTCTTTACGCATAACACAATTGTACCGTTTAAAAAATAACTGCCATTTTTGTGCCAGACACCTTAAGATGCATCATCTGATTTTAATCCTCACATCAACTTTGTGTGCTGTTGCCTCCTCATTTATAGATGAGGAAACTGAGGCTAGAAGGGGTTAGGAAGCAAGCCCTACATTACACAGCTGAAGAGTGGCAAGGGGGGATTTCAACCTGTTTAATTTCAAAATCCAACACTTGGATTATTACATACTATAGAACTCACTGTAGTAGCATTAGCTCTTCAATGATTTCTTGGTAATCAGCTGCTTCTAAAATCTTAAATATTTACATTCCTATTTACACTATTAGAAAAACCTTTTCCTTATAACACCCGTTAAAATGTACATCAGAATACTATCTAAAACATTGTGAAGAAGAGCTCCTTTTCTTATTCCTGAAGCTCTAACTTCACATGATAAACCCAAAGTGAAGATTATGACTATAGTGACAAGTGGCAAATCTGCCCATCAAGACGTGGAGGCTGGAAGTGGGTCTAGTTTACCACTAATAACCCCAGGGTGTGAACATCTTTCTTGGAACCAAGTTTGGATTGTCTTCTTTCTCATTTTCTATTCGGTGTCCTGCTTACTTGGTTTCTGCCCACGAACAGCCGGGTCCTAACCCCTGCAGAGGCATGCTTGGTTCTTTTCTGCGTGTTGAGAGACGGGGAAGTGAAGGCAAGGCCTCGGAGCCCTGTGGGAAGGACAGCAGTGCTGCAGGTCTCTCATCACAGGGGCCGAAATGATCTGGGAGCTTCTATTCTTTTACCATCAGCTTCCTCTCTGGGGCCAGCAGCAGGAGGGAAAAGGGGACGTGTACACAGGCAATGCCAACCTCAGTGGTGGGGGCACAGTAGAAAATCCCAAACTGTTCCAGTCATATAAACACACAAACCACCTCGATGGCCTGCAGTTGAGGTATAAAATTTTATTTTAAAAAGTTCATTTAAAAAACTGCATTTTTATCTAACATTGATCAATCCTCTTTGCAATTTCAGAAGCTTTAGAACACTGTTAGGATAGCGGAACAAGGGATACATTTAGAAAAGAAATTACCCAGGCGCCTCTGATGAAAGGTGGACCCTGTCCAACCTCCAATCTCCCTCTTGGCCTGCGTGATCTAATTCTATGGGGTGTCTCAGTGGTGAGCCCTGATGTGTGGACAGAATGGAGGTGTGTTACCGTATGGGAGTGGCCTCCTTAACCAGGGTGATTCTGCCCTTCCAAAGAACATTTGGCAGTGTCTAGAGATATTTTTGTGACAACTAGGAGAGGGAGGAAGAGGAGAACTATTGACATCTAGGAGGTAGAGGCCAGGGATGCTTCCATACATCCTATGAGGCACACGACAGCCCCCACCACAAAGAACTACCCAGCCCAAGATGCCAGCTGTGCTGAGGGTGAGAAACACTACTTTGCAGCCCACTTCAGGGGTGCGTGTGTGTCTGCTGGAGTTGAGAGGACTCAGAATCAGAACCAACACCACCAAGACACCAGAATCCATTCTGACCATCACTGTACTGCTATTGCCCTCCCCCTTGGCAGAGCTAAGCACATGGTGTTTCCTTTTTGTTTAGCAAACTGCCAGCAGACACTCCAGAGGGCCTGCTGGGATTCAGTCTCCTACTCTTCTATTAATAGTTCCTTCAGGTTTCAGGTTGGTTTTGGAAGGTCAAGTACTACATAGTTGCCAGATTCGGAAGCTATCCTTTTTTACTTTGTGGCACACAGAGAAAAATAAAAACATTTCTATAGTACACTGGGGTAAACTGAGGAAGCAGTTTAATGGTGATCAGCTCTGAGGCTCCAGTCACAACCAGATGTGAAGATATTAATATTCCCTGCATACCTGTTTCCTCTTCAGGACACCCAGGCTAGGTGAAAGTACCAGAATGCTAGGAAAGTATTTAAAAAATTAATCAATTTTTGTAGTGGTCACATTTAGTAGCAATTCCTTACAACAACAGCCTGGGAAATTCTGATGCCCCCCCCACTGTTTCCCCTCCTTAGTATCACCCTTTAAAATCTCTTTGGTTAATTTACAAATTAACTAAATGTAAATTCAGTTAAAAATTAATTTATAACTTAATAGAGAGTGCATGTAATTCTTAAAGCCTGTAGTGCTTTACAGCATTTGATACTGACATTAACAGACCCTTTAATTTGGGGACGAACTGCAGTTATAATACAAAAAAACTCTGCATAGGACTTAGAATTTTACAGTACTTTGGTTATAACAGGAGTCTATGTGGAAGAGAGCACAAAATAAGAAAGCTGATTTATTTTATGCTCTCTGAATTTTTTTTCTCAAACTCCAGGAAGCTAAACAACTAGCATGGTCGTGGGTCGTGGCATGAGCTGAAAGAAAGTGGCCTTCCTGGTTCTCTCCCTTTCAAAACCCAATCATGCTCTTTTGATTGGTGCTGGGACATTAAAAGGTTTACACTTTCCTGAGAGCGGCTGTTTACTGCAGATTTCTTTTCCATTCTGCAGCTACGAAGTGCAGGACATATTTATGCAGACACAGAACCCATTTCAGGGAGGGCCGAGGCAGCCCACTTTCCAGCAGGCTGTGCACGAGTGAGGCGGCTGCTTCTGCTGCCAACGCCCTCCAGGGCTAGTTCTGGCTGACCTGGACCAAGCTGTTCAGAAGGTCTGTTCTGGAACACTGGTAGAGTGCCTGGGCGAGCTTTCCCACTGTGGCCCCCTTTCCGCCTTTCCTCATCAGCCACTTCTGGAGCATCTGGTAAACCTTCTCTTTGAGTCCATCTCGCTCATAGTCATGGTCAATTTCATCAATCTGAGACTGAGTGAAGCCCAGCTTACGGGCACAGTTTTTCCAGTGCTTTCCCAGATTTTCCCTGACTGGGTCCAGGTGTTTATCAGTCAGACTAGTGGTATTATCTGCCAAAAGGAAAATAGAAAAAGGTGTCAAGCTATGACCCCTTTGAACATTCTAGCTTCCTGAATTGCTGAAAACCCTAAGTGAAGAGTACCAGGAGACAGTGAGAAAGATAACTTCTTAATTCTACAGCTGCTGACTCACTAGAAGACACTACAACCTGCTCGCCCACATGGAGTCTGTGTGTGAATGAGAATGGGGCACTTCTTGCTTCTGTCAGGCGAATCCTGGCTTCGTGAGCAAAACCCTTATGTGGCTACTAGGTTGGGCCTTAGCCAGTGGCCCTGTTTATATTAGACCTTTCCAGATATAAAGGGAAAAAATACCATTTTTGTTACTTTTGGACATTTCCACTTACATCTGGCCAGAGTCAAGGCCACCCAACTCCTGATTCCCCTCACTCACCTGTTCACTTTCATCTTTCTTTTTTTTTTTTTTTTTTTTTTTTTTTTTTGAGACAGAGTCTCGCTTTGTTGCCCAGGCTAGAGTGAGTGCCGTGGCGTCAGCCTAGCTCACAGCAACCTCAGACTCCTGAGCTCGAGCAATCCTGCTGCCTCAGCCTCCCGAGTAGCTGGGACTACAGGCATGCGCCACCATGCCCGGCTAATTTTTTTTTTATATATATATTAGTTGGCCAATTAATTTCTTTCTATTTTTATAGTAGAGATGGGGTCTCGCTCAGGCTGGTTTTGAACTCCTGACCTTGAGCAATCCGCCCGCCTCGGCCTCCCAGCGTGCTAGGATTACAGGCGTGAGCCACCGCGCCCGGCCCCCTCATCTTTCTTAATCAAGGAAACTGAGACCATCAAGTGTGAGCTCATTCAATTACAATGCCTCCCCTTGTCTTTCAAGGGTGAGGTGTCTATACTCTTTAAGGTCCATTTTTGGACCCATCCGTTACCTTATGCCTCCCCCTGGCTGCTGTCCCCTCTTCTTCCATAGCCAGAACCTCTCTTTCTACTAATCCCTTCATCTTAGCCCTTCATAAAAATAATAAAAGGAAAAACTACAAATATAAACAACTACAACAAACAAACCATATTCCTTGATCCTCCTCCTACCTCCGTAAATACAAGGAAAAAGACATCTCAGTCAGGTGCAGTGTCTCTCGCCTGTAATCCCAGCACTTTGGGAGGCTGCGGTGGGAGGATTGCTTGAGCCCAGGAGTTCGAGACTAGTCTGGGCAATATAGCGAGATGCTGCCACTTTTACAAATAAATAGTAATATTAAAAATTAGCCAGGTATGGTGGCCTGCACCTGCAGTCCCAGCTACTTAGGAGGCTGAGATGGGAGGATCACTTAAGCCCAGGAGTTGGCAGTTACAATGAGCTACGATTGTGCTACTGTACTCCAGCCTGGGTGACAGAGTGAGACCCTAACTTAAGGGAAAAAAATAACCTAATTTCCCCCCAACTCCCATTCTTTCCTCAACCCCTGTAATGCAACCTCTGTCGCCACCACTGGATGTCAGCAGTCCAAGAATCTCCCAAGGTACTTGACATATTTTCCCAATATTCTTTAGGAGAAGGTTCCTGGGTTTTATCACATTCTCCAAAGTATCTGTGGCTCCCTCCCCAAAAGTTAGGAATCTCTGTTCTAGTTATTCTTTTAACATCCCTGGGGGTAAAACGGATGTTCTAGGTATTTTAAAGGCTACTCTTGAAATGAGTTTGATCTGGGATTGGCAAACTATGGCCTGTGGGCTAAATCTGGGCCTCTGCCTGCTTTTGTAAATAAAATCTTACTGGAACACAGCTATAGTGTTTTATGTACATACTGTCTATGGTTGCTTTTGCACTACAATGACAGAGCTGGTAGTTTCAAGAGAGATCTCAAAGCCAACAAATCCTAACATACTTATTAGCTGGGCCTTTAGAGAGAAAAATTGCCAATCACAGGGTTAACCACAAAACTGCGTTCTTAATCACATTGTTTTGGCCTCATGACTACTTTTCTCAGAATGTACTTTGGGATTAATGTTATGGGTCTACATCGTAGAACCCTGTAAGAGACAGCTCTCTTGTTTTTATGACAGAGTGCTGTTGAAGGCATAGCCTTCTCTCTTTTATAGAGTCCTCTGTGATTAGGACCTCGGGGAGCTATTTCCCCCATGTCTGAGTAATAATATTGATGATGATGGTGATGAAGAAAGTTTAACACTTTTATCGACCTTACTATGTGCCAGGCAGCATTCTAACCTTTTTACACATAACAACTCATTTAATCTTCACAACAAAGCCATGAATTAGATACTGAGATTACCCTGTATTATAAAGTAAGTAAATTACAATGGAATTATACGGAAATCATATAGATATTTTACAGAGAAAACATGGGACAACTTTCAGAAACAATCATCAGAGAAATTTTAAGATTCCACTATATTCCTCTTGAAAGTAAGAAAGTTCAAGGTTGTTAGACACTGGGTCCTTCAAGAGCTTCTTACCAAATATATCTTGGTACTTAGAAGCTGGCTCTTCTTTCAAGTTCATGTTTGTGCTCTCTGGTAGTGATGAACCCATTCCACCAATCTCCATGTAATTGTAGGCTCCAATCTGAATGCCACTACTATTGAATATGGTGCATTTTATAGGCTCGTCTGAATAGAGAGAAACACACTGGTAAGCACTTCTAGATCAAAAGCAAGAGACAAAATACAGCATGGTAAAAAAGCAGGGCTTTACTCCAAATGTGAAGTTAAATTAATTATCCCATGCTGTCCTTTAAAATTTTCTTCTTTAAAATGTGGCTAACCTACCTCATACCTATCAGGATGGTTACTATCAAAAAATAAAAAATAGTAAATATTGGCAAGGATGTGGAGAAAAGGGAACGCTTTGCACTGCTAGTGGGAATATAAAAGGTACAGCTGCTGTAGAAAACAGTATGGAGGCTCCTAAAAAATTAAGAACAGAATTGCCATATGATCGAGCAGTCCCAGTTCTGGGAATATACCCAAAAGAATTGAAAGCAAGATCTTGAGGAAGTATCTGTATACTCATGTTCATGGTAGTATTATTCACGACAGCCCAAAGGGTGGACACAACCCAAGTGTCCATCAGGAGATAAGCAAGATGTGGTCCATACGCACAGCGGAATATGATCTGGCCTACAGAGAAAGGTAATCCTGTCACATGCAACAACATGCATGAACTTTGAGGGCATGTGCTGAGTGAAGTAAGGCAGTCACAAGACAAATACCGTATGATTCCACTCAAATCAGGTACCCAGAGTAGTCAGATCCATAAAGCAAGCAAGTAGGATGGTGGTTGTCAGGGGCTAGGGAGGAGGAACGGAGAGTTGGTATTTAATGGGGACAGAGTTTCAGTCTGCGAAGATGAGAAAGTCCTGGAGATGGATGGTGGTGATGGTTGTACAAAAATGTGAATGTAAGTAATGGCACTAAACTGTACTTAAAAATGGTTAAAATGGTAAATTTTATGTTATGTTATTTACCACAATTTAAAAAAAATGTGACTGCCACTAAATCAGAAAATAGATGTGGATGAACAACACAGTATGTCTCAGCCACATTTACACGCAGGATCCTACTACCCAAACATCTGTTAAGGTCCTCCCCCTTTATACAATACACCTAAACCTCTCACAAGTCAGGACTCAAAGCTAGTCACAGCTTCCCCAACCTCTCTCTGATGTGCCTTCCACTCTCTCCTCCCTCTCTCCACTCTGGAGACTCAAGTCCCGCCAGGTTTCCTGCTGATCCTTTAATATGATGACCCTGCCCTTGCTCAAGCTGTTCCCTCTGCCTGGACTGCCACTCTCTCCGCCAGTTCTCCCTACTTGTGAATTTCTGACACAGCCCAACACAAATTCTACCTCCTTCCATGAGCCTGCACCCTAATCCTAGACTCAGCACCGTGCTCTAGGCTGCTTTGTATCAGAACTAGGTCTGTTTGGGTAGCAACCCCAAGTTCACTCATTCTTGTATACTCGCTAGCTCAGGACTGAGCATGGAGCACATGCTCAATGACATTCATGCTGAGTTGAACTCATGAAACAGTACTGTCACTAAAGAACATTCAGCGTGTCTTTGTAGGAGAGAGAAGGTGGAAGAGAAGACAGTTCTGAGGGAGGTCAATGAAATTTACCTCTAGGTACCTTGGTCAGCACACTTGGCCCTAGGCAGACCACGGACCAGACACCATGCTCATTTTGTTGCATTTTCTCTGATAAAGGCAAGGAAACTAGGAACCCTGTCTGCTGAGAGGTGTAAGAAATGTACGGTGCACACGCTCAGTATCTACATATCATTCTGGGTGGTTCGTGAAGCTGCTGAAACTGAGGGCCTTGGAATCCTTCTATAGAATCCCTGGCAACAGGCTCTCAAGATGCACGCCAGCGCTCGAGGATTTGTCTTTTGTTAGTGTTCTTTGTTAACAGTGATAGTAACAGGCAGCTCTTGCATTGCACACTTATTCGGTATGCTGTCAGGCACCTCCTAGGCCACCACCTCCAGCCTGTGTTTGAATCAGTGCTTTCTGCTGCCTTCCTGCCCAGATCTGGTCACTGGGAAAACCATAAAAGTTGTGAAATGGAGAAACTAATGCAATATTAGAAACACACAAGGGCTTGTAATATACACACTTTCAGTTGTAACATTTTCATTTGTAACTGAGGATAATGAACCCTGGAGAGGCAAAATGTGTACAAAGTCACCCAGATAGTGAGAGGAACAAACAGAACTCAGTCTCCCAACTCTCAGTCCAGTGAGCTTTCCTTTTCCAACCTCACTTGAAGCAGCGCACTGAATAAAAAACAATGTTCTTGGGAGCTACTAAAAAACAATGTTCTTGGGAGCTACATTACTGAAGTGAAGAAATACTTATTTTCCTTTTGTAATTACTGGATAGACACACCCTCCATATATGGCACGGCAAATCAGAACACTCACATTTGGTGCAGAGTTAGGACTATTTGATAAGAATGAAAGCAAGCAGAAGAATCAGTTAAATTTGCAATGTGAAACTCAACTTGTTCATTTGCTAAATCAGTATTAGCAGGATCATCTTCTGGGGCAGAAACACAGCCGTTTCTATTACTTATTGTAGATCTAAGTCTGCTGTCCCCTACTGACAGCATCTCAGAATTAGTGAGGGGTTGGATCCCTGTGTATGTCATTGGCAGAACCAGGTACCAGAGGCAGAGTGAGAAGAGAGGGGGATTTCTGGCACCAGACTGGTGTGCTTGGGTCGCTCTGCAGACACAGGATCAAAAATGACACATTGAATATTGGTTTATGGTCTGCCTTCCATCCATTAGGATTTAAGCTCCATGAGGGAAGGGACTTGGGCTGTTTGTTCACTGTTGTATCTCCAATGACTAGAAAACTGCCTGGCATAAAGTGGGAAGTGTTCTAGAAATGTTTATTAAATAACTCATGAATGAATAAAATGATATGGCAACACTAATGAAAAATTTTATTCCAAGATACAAAGGAAACAAAAGGACATTTCACTCATATGATTATATGTGATTTAGATTTAACTTAATGCATAAATCCAATATTTAGTACTCCACAGATCTTACAGGTTATTGTTGAAGATGCCCACCAGTCATAACCCATAACCCAACGCTTAAGGGCCGCTGCCCTGAGCCCTAGACCAAAACTGAAATACTCCCACACCCAGTGGTCTGACAGAGCTCAATCCACAGTGGCAAGTTGCATCTGGCATCTAAAGACTCTTTACTTGTCCTTTGTCCCCATCCTAACTTATAGGCTACAACAGAGCTGATAAATGCTATATTTTCAGAAAAATAAAAAAAGGATAAGATTGTGACTATTAAAGATCTGTTTACCTGTTGGTGGCAGGGAGGCGAATGGAATGGTTGGTGTGTTTCCTACCACGTTGGTCTCGGGCACTGGAGTTTTATATAGACTAGGTATATGGCTTGAATTTGGCGGATACCAAATTGGACCTGCTGTTCCTGGGTCCAATGGTCTTGTTCCAAAACCATGTGGACTATACAATCCATTGTTCCAGTATGGTACTTGGGGCTGGCTGGTTGGCCCCACTGGCGGGTGCGCTGTATCACCATGACTGGGTGTGCCGGGGTAAGCAAAGCTCTTTACCCCTGCGTTGTGAACATTCTCATAAGGTCTCTGATGTGCAAAAGGGTCATGGGAGACCCTTCGTCTCTTCTCCTCCTCTCTGTTATAAGCCACATTCTGTCTGGGCTGCTGTTTCGTCTGCCTGTCCATGCGACTGCCAAAAAGATGGTAGTTGGCTTCCTCCTGGAGTTTACTCTGTAGGCTGGGAATATTCTCTTCCTGCTGGTGTTCCAGGGAGGGAGCAAACCAGGACTCTTCCACAGGGCCCATCCCGAGTCCCTGGGAACTGTGCAGTGAGCTGGGTTGCTCTGTGGCTGAGAAGAAATGATCAACACTGGAATGGGTTTCATGAAACAGCAAAAGGTAACATAAAACCTGAGCACCATCATGACTCTCTACCTCAGAGTAACACACTGAAAACAAGAAAGAGACAAGCAGAAAGCATTTTGGAAGTGGTCTTCCTCTGCAAGCCTTGTAGACAACAAGTAGGAGCCCCTGGCTGGCAGCAAGAGAGCACTAGGGAAATTATAACAAGCAAAAAGAAAAAGCAAGTGTCATAGGGATGACCAAGGAAGAAAGGGACTTGGGTTGAGGAGGAGGTTGTCTCCTTGGAGTGACTCAGGGAGGAAAATAAGAATCACAGCAGCTCTGTCCTAAGCACTTTCCATGGATTTTTTTTCCTTCTTTAAAAGCCTTCTGAGGGTGGGAGCAATTATCACGATTTGATGGGTGAGGTTTAGAAGAGGTTAAGTAATATGCGCCAGATTAGACAGCTAATAAGTGGCTTCAGTATCATATACTCCACCTTCCCTTTTGTTATAATGACAAAAATAACCCTGCTTCAATCTGAGACCAGACCCCTGCTTGTGCTACAGATCTAGTCACCTCCAACCTCCTCAGGGACTTTGCTTCCATGTATGTCCTCTTCTTTCTCCTGAATTGTCACTTTCTCCCTATCAGATATATTATGCCTCTTATGTTCAGGATGCTTTATGATTTTGGTGAGCACATTATTACTTAATAGTTCTAATATATGTAACTTGACTCATGAATATTATTATAAATTCCTTTAAAGCGGGTATTCGCTTTTATAGTTTCTTCTGTTTCCCATATGGTCCCGAATACTATTTTAGAGAGTAGAGTAAATGAATGAGCAAACATATAAATGGATAAATAGATTTTGACTCTAGTATAAGTTACCTGAATTTGACCTGCTTGGAGGTATTGCCACACAATCAAGTTGGAGAGATTGCATTCTCTTTACAATTGCATTTTGGTCTGGATACTCTTTCTATAATTAGGAGCATAAATACACACTATTTAGTATATAGCAGAAAATATTCAGATCCAGAAGATTATAATGAGAAGAATGAATTCTTTTCAGAAGGCAGAAATTCCATACAAATCTTACAAGTAGTAAATATATATAAAAATTTTTTTCCCAATAGCCAAAATAATCTTAAAAACGAAGAACAAATTTGGAGGACTCATAGTTCCTGATTTCAAAACTTACTGCAAAGCTACAGAAATCAAAACTATGTGGTACTGGCATAAAGACAGACACACAGGTCAACAGAACAGAATAAAAAACCCAGGAATAAATTTTCCCACATATGGTCAATTGATTTTTGACAAGACTGCCAAGACCTTTCAATGAGGAAAATTGAACAAACATATACAAAAAGATAAAGATGGACCCTTACCATATACAAATATTAACTCAAAATGGATCAAAGACTTAATTTAAGAGCTAAAACTATAAAACTCTTAGAAGAAAACATAGGGGAAAATCTTCATTACACTGGTCTTGCCAATGATTTCTTGGAAATGACACCAAAAGTATAGGCAACAAAAGTAAAAATAGATAAATTGGACTATATCAAAATTAAAACCTTTTGTGCATCAAACCTATAGAATGGTAAAAAATCACAAATCACAATCACAAATCATCAGGTCTGATGAGGAGTGAATATTCAGAATACATAAAGAACTCCTACAATCAACAATAAAAAACAAGCAATCCAATTCAAAAATGGGCAAAGGACTTGAATAACCATTTCTCCATAGAAGATATACAAATAGCCAATAACCACATGAAAAGATGCTCAACATCATTATCCATTAGAGAAATGCAAATCAAAATCACCATGAGATACTGTTGCATACTCATTAGAATAGCTATAATTTAAAAAAACAGAAAATAACAAGTGTTGATGAGGATATAGAGAAATTGGAATCCTTATGCACTGATGGTAGGGAATGAAAATGGTGCAGCTTCTATGGAAAACAGTTTGATTGTTCTTCAAAAGATAAACATAGAATTACCATATGATCTTGCACTTCTCCACTCCTAGGTATACACCCCAAAGAATTGAAAGCAGGGAATGATACTTTTACATCAATGTTCATAGCAGCATTATTCACAATAGCCAAAAAATGGCAACAGCCCAAGTATCCATCAACAGATGCATGAATAAACAAAATGTAGTACAGGTTGAGTACCTGAAATGCTTGGGTCAAGAAGTGTTTTGGATTTCAATTTTTTATTTTGAGGTATCTTGGGGATGAGACCCAAGTCCAAACATGAAATTCATTTATGTTTCTTTTCTTTAATTTAAATAGAGATGGAGTCTCACTATGTTGCCCAGGATGGTCTCGAACTCCTGACCTCAAGTGATCCTCCTGCCTCAGTCTCCCAAATTATTGGGATTACAGGTGTGAGCCACCACACCCCACCTCATTTATATTTCGCATACACCTTATACATATAGCCTGAAGATAATTTCATATAATATTTTTAATAATTTTGTGCATGAAACAGTTTGTGTACATTGAACTATCAGAAAGCAAAGGTGTCAGGTGTGGAATTTTCCACTTAGTATCATGTTGGCTCTCAAATGTTTCACATTTTGTAGCATTTCAATTTCAGATTTTCAGATTAGAGATACCCAACCTGTATATCTATATAGTAGAATATTATTGAGCCATACAAGGAAATAAGTTTCTGATACATGCTATAAAATGAATAAAGTATGAAAATATTATACTAAGTGAAATATGCCAGACTCAAAAAGAAAAATATTAGGTGATCCTATTTCTGTGAACTACCTAGAATACGCAAATTCAGAGACAGAATATAGAACAGAGATTACCAGGAGCTGTGGGAGGAAGGAATGTGGGGGTTGGTGTTTAATGGGTACAGAGTTTCAGTTTGGGATGGTAAAAAAATTCTGGAGATGGACAGTGGTGATGGGTGTACAACACTGTGAATGCACTTATTGCCAATGAATTGTACTCTTAAAAATGGTTAAAATAATAAATTGTATGTGTATTTTATTACAATAAAAAATAAATGTTTTTCCTTATAGAAGTAATAATATTCATTATAGAAAATATGGAAAATGTAGAAAATTATATTTTTAAAAAACCTACCATAGATTTACATTTACCCAAAAAAGTTTACATTTTGGTATTTTTCCTTAAAGTTTTTTTTCCTAGTCATATTTGTATTTTATTCTTAACGCAGTACCCACTACATAGGTAGGTGGTCAAAAAATATTAGCTGAATGAATATATGCTTGATTTGGGGAGAATGACAGAGGATATTAATTATGTTCATACTTTGTAGCATTTTATATATTGCTTTTTATTTAACATAAAAGCATTTTATGTTGTTTTAATTTTATAAAAGTGTTTTCTTTTTATAGTTATTTTTTTATTACACAATGTATGCAAGTACAAAGACCTTTTGAAAGATTCAGATAACACAGAATCACACAGAGCAACACCTGAACATCCCCCCAACCTCTGCTCTTCCCATTCCCTAGGGGTGATCCTTATACCTAGAGGTGCATCCCTTTTACTCTCTATGCATTTGTGTATACATTCTAGAAATATACAAATATATATATATATATATATTTAGGGTTAAAAGGATCTTTAAGTACTTGAAGTACTGTTTTATGACATATTTTTTCACTAAGAAGTCTTGAAGATCTTGCACTGATTCTATATATCAGATTGGGAAGAATATCTTTGTAATATTGCAACTTCCAAATAATTAAACAATATATTTCTTCATTTACTTAAGTCTTGTTTTATGCCTCTTGATTAAGAGTTACTACTTATCTTTTATAAAATTTATTGCTGCTAATTTTGTATGCTATTATAAATGATATCTTTAAAACAAAAATCTTTATTTTCTAACTATTTGTGGCCAATAAGATATAATTGATCTTGTGTATTGATGCTAAAACTTTGAGTATTTATTTTACAGTTTTTAGATAAACTATTATTGATTCAAGAAGATTCTTTTGACAGGGCGTGGTGGCTCACGCCTGTAATCCTAGCACACTGGGAGGCTGAGGCAGGCGGATCTTTTGAGCTCAGGAGTTCAAGACCAGCCTAAGCAAGAGCAAGACCCATCTCTACTAAAAAAATAGAAAGAAATTAGCTGGACAACTAAAAATATATAGAGAAAAAAATTAGCCAGGCATGGTGGTGCATGCCTGTAGTCCCAGCTACTCGGGAGGCTGAGGCAGGAGGATTGGTTGATCCTAGGAGTGTGAGGTTGCTATAAACTATGCTGATGCTATGGCACTCTAGCCAGGCAATGTTGAGTGAGACTCTGTCTCAAAAAAAAAAAAAAAAAACCTCAAAAAGATTGTTTTGAGTTTTCCTTGTACATATCCTATCACCTGTGAATAATGACAGTTTTGTTTCTTCCTTTCCAATCTTATATTTCTTCTTTCTTTTTCTTATTCTTCTGCCATGATTGATAATACATGTTTCAACATGTTAATATTTTGAGCATCTGCTATATTACCTACCTTTAAACTCTTCACATCCTCTTCTACATTTTCTTCTAGTTGACTTAAATAAAAAGGCCTAAATATTTCTTCAATGCCTGTATGAAAAAAATAGTACTTTAAATTTCTTAAGTATTTTCTAACATAAAATATTAACAATATATTGTCTTTGAATTACTTACCTCAATCTGTAGGCAAAGCAGTAAAACAAAAGTTTAAATTCCAAATCACTGACTCTGATAAAGACACTAATGAGACTAATGCCCAGGTAGACAGAGCAAGGGGAGGATAATACTAGACACCAGGGACTCTTGCCTGAGGGCATGCAGTTTCTCTGGACCAAACCAAACAGCAAACACACTTCTAAAAACACCAGCTAAACGAGGGGAGAGGCCTTCTCTTCCTAGTTTTTTCTGGAGTCAGGAAAAGCTGGGATGAGAGGGTGAAAAAAATAAATAAAAATAAAAAATAAACAAGGGGAGGGGAAAGGAGGAAAGCAGTGGAGGAATGAGAAGGCAGTGGAGGGGTGCCCTGAGACACGGGAATGGACAAACAGAATGTGGTCTGGCCACACCACGGAATACTATCCCTCCTTAAAAAGGGAAGGGATTCTGACACGTGATACAACATGGATGATCCGTGAGGACATTCTGTTAAGTGAAACAAGCCAGACACAGAAGGACGGATACTGAGTGATTCCACCCATATGAGGTACCCAGAGTAGTCAGATTCATAGAGACAGAAAGAGTAGAACTGGGGTGCTGGGGGCTGGAGGATGGGGAGTTATCGGTTAACGGGACAAAGTTTCAGCTTGGGAAGAGGGAAAGCCCTGGAGATAGATGGGTGGTGGCGACGGCTGCACAACAGTGTGGATGGGGTTGATGCCACTGAACTGCACACTTAAAAATGGTCACAACATTAAATTTAATGTTATGTGTATTTTGACACAATTTTAAAAGTAAATTACATACCAAAAAAGAGGCCTTATATGCCTCCACGCTTTTGAGAGGCATGGCATCTTTTCATTGAACAAAATGTTTGAAATCTAGAAAATCAGTTAGAAATCAGTTGGAAACTACAAGGAAAGTGGAACTCAGCTTTCTGAAGGCACAAACCAAGTTCCTGACATCTTACTAGCACAATCGCAACATGGGACACGTCCTATAGAGTCACGAAAGACGCTCTTACCAGGAAATGTTGGCCGAGCTTCCGGATCAGCTTGCCAGCAGAGCTGCATGAGGTCGATGACCTCCTTTGGGCAGTTCTTGATGTCATCCTCGTCTGGCCTGTTCCCAGACTTGATGCACATTATCAGCTGCTGCTCACAGATAGCATCTAGAAAGCAAAGAGGAGTCTAGGTTGAGACTTTCTTTTAGATCCAGCCCCTTTCTCAGGCAGGAAGGTGACAGAACTTGGACAATGCTGCTGATTTATCTCTGCCTAGGCTGTGCTTGTGGTATAGCTGCCTCATTCTGGGGCAGAATGGCTTTGTGACAAGGAGCTGACATCTTCCATTACAGAGATGATCAAACAGAATTTCAATGTCTACAGATGAAAGACAAAATTCATAACAAAGCTGCCTGCTGCTAGACGGAACAAACAGATTATGTGAGTAAAGCCAATGGCATGCCCTAGATTTTAACACAAATGCAAATACAGTATAGCTTTTGCCTTTATAGAGCTCAGTTTAATGAGAGTGACTTAAAATATAGAGTGATAATTGCTATTCAAGAAGGAAGGACAAGGGTTTCTGGTAACACAACCATGCCTAGAATGGAAGGTCTGTGGAGGCTTTGTTGAGTCCAGGAAAATCAGCAGGTACACAACATCTCTTTGCAGATGCTTTTACATCTCTGCCCTGGCCCTGGCCTGCACACCCACCTGCCTCATGGTCAAATCCAGAGTGGGGAAGGAGGACTCTTAAGGAGGATTCCAGGCAAGGGACATGAATTAGACCAGCAGTTACTGAAATCATGATGCCTCCCAGAAATTACTCACTCAGTGCAGTGACACACTAACCAGGGAGGATGGGCAAGGGATAAGGCTAGAGAGAGAAGCAAAGGAAGGTCCTGAAGGGCCTTGTCTTCCACACTGGGGAATCTGAACTGTATGCTGAAGGCCACAGGGAAGGATTTTCAATGGGTGAGTGAGAGGGTCACATTTGCCTTTTATGACAACCACTTTGGCTGCCACAGGGACAGTGGACCTTGGGAGGAGCCCACAGCAGAAACAAGGAGGGTCTGAACTAATCAGAGGCCAGTGGGGGCAGAGAGAAGACTGGACAGGTTGAAGATGCATCTTGAGTCATATAGGTATCTCAAATTCATAGGTTTTGAAGTCTGATTGAATGTGGAAGACGAAGGGCAAGGTCGAGTCGGGAAAGACGCTAAGGTTTCTGGCTGGGCAACTCAGTAGCTGCCTGGAGATGCAACTTTCTGAGCACACGCAGAGGAGTGAAGTGGGCTGGGCTGCAGGGGAGTGTTGAGAACCTGCGCTCATTTGGGGGATGCTGCTTTGGAGGATCTTCGGGTGCAAGGGATGGACGGGAGCCACAGGAGTTGAGAATCACCCAAGATGAATGTGTAGGAAAATGTCTATCAGCTTACGCATTCAACGAGCTGAAGAATGTCTCTGTTCTCCTGCACGAGCCACAATTTATCTTTATGATTCCAATGTTGACTAAAATGCCCACAGTCAGGACTAGGAAAAAATAGTTTTTGAATGAATGAGTAAAGTGAATGAGTGAAAGTATAAAGTGTATGCCTTATAGTGGGAAAGGCTAAGTCATCATGAGCAGAAACAGTGAAACCTTCCTGTCCAGGAAGAACCCTGGAATTTTACAACATCTCCCAAGCTTAGGTACACTACGGACGCTTCTATTCATTTTGTAATCTCTCTCTGTTCCTAAACTGGGATTGCTCATTCATTTAACAAAAATTTGTTGAGCACCTACTATGTTCTAGGCACTATGTGTATAAATGCTGAAGAGACAGCAGTGAATAACTCAGATGTGGCCCTAGCCCTCATGGAACTCACAGTCTAGTGGGTAAGACTGACATTAAATGAACAAATAATTATAAATCTTAACTAATTTCATTGAAGCCCACTGTTTCATGTAATAATGTGGATTAATATTTAAATCCCACTCCTCTACAAATGCCTTACTTTCATATGGCTCCTTATTTGCAAGTATTGCCCAAAGTACTATGGCAAAGCTGTACACGTCTGACTTCTCCGTGGGCTTCGCATTGATGTCATTCAGGTGCTCCGGGGCCATGTAGTAGAGGGTGCCGCCATTTTTCTTGGAGATGCTATTCACTTTCCTCTGCTCATTGTGCTCCTCTTTGGTTAGTTTGCTCCATGTCTTAAAGGAAGCAACGCCAAGATCTGCTATCTGCAAAAGGGACCAAGGCAATGGGACTGTTTGGTGAAGGCTACAAGCAAAGTAGATTTGGCTTTAACTTTTGGATTTGGGGGCTTATCCTATGTATGTGAGGTACAGTGAATTTTCCAGAAATGGTGGCACTGGGCAGGTTTATAACAGCTACTTCCAAATAGGCTCATAGCCATCTGGAAAATCTCCCCCAAGAAATGTTCACATGAAATTCTGGTATCTCAATTCTTACGCGATAAAAAAAAAACTTCTTATGCACTAAAAAAAAAGCAGAAGATATTTCTGACATGAACAACAAAAATAAAGCATGTTTATTCAAATCTGTGCACGTTTTTCAACTATTTCTGGGACTAAAGGGAAAAACAATATTTTCTTCTCTGCAGATTTACGTAGCAGATGGTGACCAGGTACCACAGCTTCTACTTCCCCAAATGGTGTCCAGACGCCCATGGATGCAAGTGTCCAAGGATCCCAAAGAAACACAGAGGATAAGGACTGTGGTGCTGCTTGTTTTGAGTTGGTAGCCTAAACCTAAGAGAAGACGGGATGGGAAGAAGGGAAAAAACAGACAAGAAGGCAGAGAGAAAAATACCAAGGTCAGACACAGAACAGAGATAGAGGTGGCAGGACAAAATGCCAGAACCACACAGTTAAGAAGAAACCAAAGTTGGCAGTTCTATGTCTACCTCTAGGAACCCAAGCAAGCATTTGGGGATGAATTTTGGCACATGATTATCTAAAATTAGCAGATTCTAACCTAGAATATAAGAGATAAGGTATTGATTTAAACAAAGACCCTTCTTTAGAAACATAGGAATAAACATCTGTCCCAGATGAGGACAAAGTGCTAGAAGCAGAATCTTCTGGTAGAGAAGGACACTTGTGCAAGCAGGCCCTGGGTCCCCCCATAATGTCACTCCCCTTTCAGATTCTCGTGCTTGGATCCCTGCTGCCAAAGCCAATTAGCTGAGATGCTCCCCTAGTTAAACCTTGCCCTCACATGGACAGAAGACACAGCCCTTTCCCTTGGTCCCTTTACTATGATGGAAAGAGGGTCCTCAAAAAGAAACTGATTTTTTTTAATGCAGACAGAAGTAAACAAATCAAAATTATAAATCAGCCAAATTTCATAACAGAGCTTTTTGATGCCAAAATGGCCAACTCACTACTGAGCTCTTTCTCAGGCCGTATCTGAACTCTAAGGATTTTCTGCACACATCTTCACATTACCCTGCATTTCCAGGAAGACAGTCTTGCTCACACAGACCTCCTGGGGAAAATGATGAGGAAAATGACCCATTCCTAGGTGAACAAGGTTAAGTTTTGAATGTTTCCATCGCCCCTCTAACAGAGGAGGAAAACACACTCTAGGAAAGAGGTTTTCTCATCTACCCCATTTGGTTCCTCTCCTCCCGTAAGACACGAGTTACACCCTGCCAGCTATCTCCTGACTCCATCAAGCCTGCATCTTTCCTTTCAAACCTTGGTAGAGCCTTCTGGCACCACCACCACCAGTTACAAGCTGAGCCAGGTCTTCCTTTACTATCTACCATCTACGAGAATGGATTTACAGTGGAAATTAAAACTAAAAATTAGCCAAACTTCTAGAAGCCTAAAGATTATGGTTTACCTTAATGTGGAAGTCACCGTCAACAAGGATGTTTTCAGGCTTCAGGTCCTTGTGTATCACACCTTCTCCATGTAAGTAGCACATTCCTTCAATGGTCTCCGTAATAATCCTTCCTTTTACAGAAAGTGGGATACTGATCTAAAATAAGTGATATTAAGTCTATGAAATGGAAAGGTAATCAAATAAGCCAAAGTAAATGTTTCATAGGAATAAAAATCTGTCCCAGACTAGGACAGAGGGGTGGGACCTGGACCTGAGGACACGGTTACCAGGTTTCCTTCTAGCAGACGTTCCACAGCACTGTCGTGATTGTGAAGCAATAGAGAGTTCATTCCAGGGCTAAGGGCATTCATGTTGTATTTGTCAGTGTAAAAACAAAAATTCCATGGCAATCTGGTCAAATATAAAAATGCTACAAAATTAAGCTCCTTGAGAACAAAAAACATATATTATTTTTATTATTTAAGATTGTATCCTTAGTACTTAGGGTGGTACCTGGAGTATTTGTTGAATGAATGGATGAATAAATATACTAACAAACATTTTCTATTGTATACTCATATGATGTGACAGTATATTTATTTTAAATATGGGAACAATGTCATGGTAATGTGCATGTAAAATAACTTAAGAGAAAAAAGAATACGAAGGAATAGTTTCACATTGATTACAGCAGGGGTCCTCAAACTTTTTAAACAGGGGGCCAGTTCACTGTCCCTCAGACCGTTGGAGAGTGCGCACCGTGGGCCCCGGGATGAGTCGGCTGCTAAGCAGGACGGGCAGCGGCAGCAAAAATACCCAGCAGGCCGGATAAATGTCCTAGGTGGGCGGCATGTGGCCCGCGGGCCGCAGTTTGAAGACACCTGGATTACAGCCACATAAAAATTAATCTATCAGATAAACATGATGCTTAAACTATGCTGAAGTTAATTAACATCATTTTGGTGGCCTAGTGTCAGATACTTTAGGTCTTTATAGAGTCTTAGGTTACTCATACTCACAATTATATTCTAGTTATATGAACACCCATGTTAATATAATATAAACAATTTCAGTTTCTAGTATAGTGATTAAATTTTAGTTTTGCTTAAGTCTGAAAAGCCAGTTTATTAAATTAACAGGATGTTTCCTAAAAATGTATGTGTATATTGGTTATTGGTTAACAGGAAAATAATTTTAATGATGAACATTAGATTCCCAAGTCTACCATTAAACCATATTTAGGACATAATGTAGCTGAACCACAGTATTGATAGCTTCATCAGCATCACACAGAAAGTAGAAAAAGATATTTTTTCCCTTCTTCCTTGGGATACCTTTGGACTTAGGAAAAAATTCTGAGCAAGCAAAGAGTCCTCCTCCCACCCTCTTTCTGCTTCTCTCTTTCAGGTCCTTCTGACTTCCTGCCTCAGCCCAAACTGGTATACCTGGTCTTCGCCTGATCCTGCAGGATGTCTCAGCCCCAGTGGCTTCTTTCCCCATCACAATTCCTGCTTTAAATAGCTGATTTTAGCTGGTTTGGGGAGGAAAGCAACCGGATCAAACCATAACCCATGTTTATTATGATCGACGAATCAATCTTATCCTTCCCAAAGGTATTTTCAAGAAATATCTGTTCACTTGGCAATTGTGGGGGGTGGGGTGGAGAAGGGGGAGTATTTGCCATAAAGGCAGCCACATCCCACCACTCTTCACATACAATCTCTGCTCTGGTGGAATCCAGTGCTTTACAGTTCTCCATGCCCTTCTCTCTGCCTGGCACATGTATTCCCGATTCTCTACTTCAAAACACCTACTTGTCCTTCAGACTGGAAGCCTCCCCCACCCAATCTATCCCAGCAGGTGGGTGCCGCACCGCCACACTGCCCCGCTCACTCACCTGCCTGCCTTTTGCATGTCTCCAGCCTTCTGGCTCCTGACTCCTGAGAAACTAGCACAAGGCCTTCATCTTAATAGGCTTATAAACTTTTTAAGATGTTTTAAAATTCTTTGGTTTGGGTAAACAATTTTTATTTTCCTGTTTTAAATCTTACCCAGTGTTGTTGCCACTAATGTTCTACATTCAACCTAAAATAAAAATTTCTTCAATGGTATCAAATTGCAACCACTAACACTCCATCTTCTCTTACACTCGTGTATAGTGTACACAACTTAGTCAATCCATATTTGTCACAGTCATTTTTTTTTTTTTTTTTGAGACAGAGTCTCACTTTGTTGCCCAGGCTAGAGTGAGTGCCGTGGTGTCAGCCTAGCTCACAGCAACCTCAAACTCCTGGGCTCAAGCAATCCTGCTGCCTCAGCCTCCCAAGTAGCTGGGACTATAGGCATGTGCCACCATGCCCGGCTAATTTTTTCTATATATATTAGTTGGCCAATTAATTTCCTTCTATTTATAGTAGAGATGGGGTCTCGCTCTTGCTCAGGCTGGTCTCGAACTCCTGAGCTCAAACGATCCGCCCACCTCGGCCTCCCAGAGAGCTAGGATTACAGGCTTGAGCCA